>JBCFYV010000012.1:42981729-43033967 GCA_039000515.1 Timema cristinae
CGACTTCATTTTTTAATTGACTCGGGGGTTTCGGGGAAAGGGGGATGCGGGTAAAACCCAATTCAACATCTTCTTTGCATCATTTTTATCTCGCTGAATTCTCGAGTCTCTATTGTCCACTGTTGTTCTGAACTTATAAATTCTACACCACAGAAAATTTTCAATTTCATCACAAACATGTTGAAGTGACGCCATCCTTTGTGTTCATCTTGACAAAACACCTTCACTGACCCCAGGGCCCACGGGTGAGACCAATTAGAAATGATAGGAGGGAGTGGAGAAAGAGAGAGAGAAGAGAAAATCGCGTGACAGAGATACGGATACAGGTGAGGGAAACATATACAAACTATTTCAGCGCGCACTTACGCCTAAACTATTTGTCTGAAAAAAAATCTACAGAGCTATATAGTGGAAATTTTCTCTAGTTTAATTTTTTATACGGTACATTTCTGTAAGAGTGCAAATTTTTCACGCAAAAAGCAAAAAACAAAAATTGTCAAGTTTTTTGGTTGTTTTTTTGCATTTTTTTTCAGGGTTTTCCCAAAAGGGTTTTTGAGGTGTCAAAGTGGAAATTCATAATCACACCCCGAAAAACATAAAGGAACCAAAATCGGGACTTCTCCAAAACTTTCTAGGTAAAAATACCAAATTACGGGACTAAAAGAAAAACAAGAATTACCGTAAACAATGGTTAAAGTAGCCTCGTCACCCGCCCTACCCCCACCTTCCCCACTCTCCAGTGCTGAAATGCCTAAATTTTGAAAGAGTGGTTCAATGTGTTTGCCAAATACAGATGATATATGTGACTAAAATGACTAACATTAGCTCACTGTATTTAATTAGTGTATAATTTAAAGCTTGTTACGTAAAACTATTATTTTACATAATTTTAGATATATTTTATGTAATTTTTCTTAAATTATACCCAAAATAGCTAATAAATAAACATTGTGAAACTTGAGTTTTTTTTTAATAGTTGGCACAATGCTTAACTTGTGTCACGTGAACAGCATGACCTTGTGCATAAAAACCCGAGCTCTTTGCTCAATTACTTTGGGTGAGCGGAAGGTTTTAAACTACCCCTAGACTTTGGAAAGGTCATTAAGCCAGAAAGGGGAGAAGGGGCTTTTCAGCGACAAGCTAAAACCCTTTTTTTTATGGATTCTAGATGACGGATACAGTGGGGGGAGGATTGGAGGTTTTGGCCCTCGATGTACCCGAGAATGGCAGGGGGGTGGGTATGTCAGAGAGACTGAGGGTGTGTTTTCCTGGACTCTTTAACAAATTTGAAGGTTTGGGGGACTTGGGGGAAAGGGGGAGGGGCAGGGGCGCGACTGGGACGCGGGAGGGGGGGGGTTTGAAGCCCAACTCGGGATGGCTGAGGGGGGGGCCCGGGGAGACTCATAGGGGGAACAGGTTTTTCTCCCCCTTCTCTCATCTCGTGATGTGTAGAGCAGCTTACTCCCCTAAAACCCCTGATGTCGTCCTACAAAGTTTTGGGAAAAAGGGATATACAATTTATTCATAAAAATTCTCTCTGGGGGAAGTGACTATGGACCTCGAACCCTTACTCTCTCAAACCCGATTGCCCATCCTCAAAATTTGAATTAAGGGATAGACAAGTATATTCTCTCTCTCAAAGAGGAGGGTAGCTTAGGCCTCGAACCCTGGGGGTCAAGGATATGACAAGTTTATTCCCTCTAAAAAAAATAAAACAGTTTTTTTAAACCCTAGTAATCTTAATTTTACATTGATCATATATATATTCAGTAAAAAATTTCTCTCCCTCTCAAATCTTATCTTTTCAACAATATCTTTCCCACTTGAAAAGTTTGTATTTGTCGCCCGCCTAATAGATCAGTCCCCTGCACCGTTAAACCGACTTCTGATCCGCCCAAAATTTTTTTGCCCAAACCACTTTCCCACATAGTCCAGCGCCACGATGTTCGGTTTTTCCCTCCGGCTCGCTATCTCTTCGTCTCCTTCCGGGTGACAACTTGTGGGCCCGATACTTTTCGATTGGGAGATGTTTTTGACACGGTCGTTTTCCCCCCTCGATCCGATCCACTCGATCACAAAGCGTTTTCGTCGGCAGGGGAGCGTCTTCGCTGAAATTTGGGCTCGTCCCCTTTTTTCAGCTGTAAGGGCACATGTTTTGGAACAGTTCTCGACGGATTTGACCCCTCTACATTCCCGGATTAGGGCATCCGACCATGCCCCCGAACACAACACTGCACCCTTCTGGGCTCTCGCGATGTATACCCAACGTTGTCTGAATCTTAATTTCACTCATGCCTCCAACATAACCCAACCTCAAAAACATTTCGAATGAATGCTCTCCCTACCTCCCCGCTGTTTTATATCTCAGGAGGGGGGAGGGACAACCCTCTCCCCCTCCTCTATACCCTTCGCATCGCCCGAACCCTAACCATTTAACGTACCTCTTTTTCCGAACGTCTGACTATTTTCTCCACGGAGACGTCAGGATACAAGTCTTTCTAATTCCTTAATAAGAAATATTATTACCTCTAAATAAATATTACCACAAATGCAGGTCATTTTCCCTAATTAAACCCCCCAATTCCTATGTGGAGACAGTTATGGACCTCGAATTCCACGGGGAGGACAGTTAGGGACCCAAACCCCCCCGGGGTCAAGATAGACAAGAAATTTTCACCTCTAAATAAATATTATCCACAAATGCGGGATCACTTCCTCAAATTTAAAACCCATCCCAATTCAGTGGGGAGGACACTTATGGACCCAAACCCCTCGAGGTCAAGATAAACAATATATTCCCACCTCAATAAAATTACCAGCAAATGCAGGTTCACTCCTCAATTTAAACCTTCCCAATTCCTACGTGGGGGGAAAGCTAACCCCTGACGGTCAAGATATACAAGTATTATTCCCCTCTAAATAAAAAGTACAGTTTTTTTAAACCAGTATATTCTTAAATCTTTCTCTCTCTCAAAACCCAGGGTCAGGCTACAGTTCCATAGGCCCTGGTTCAATCCTCGCCTTTCACAGGAAACATTTTAAAGGGGAACACTACGTCTAGATGTACCGGTTAAATCCTCGGCACTTTCACAGAAAACAATTTAACGAACAGCTACGATTTAAGGTTCCCCAAAAAACAACCTGGATATGACAAGTTTTTTCAGTAAAAAATTCTCCCTCTTCTAAAAATTTTTAGTTTTTTTTGGGGTAAATAACAAAAACAATAACTACCAATCTACAATCATCATCCAATAAAATTGACAACAAAAAATAACACAGTCTATATCAGTACCCAAACAGTGTGACACTAACAATAACACAAATCACAATCATGCTTTCCACGGGAGTGACATCTAGCAAAAGCTACAGATCTACTATCAGTACCCCAATACATGTGACATTTGCAATAGCTACCAATCTACATCATGAAACCAAAACAGTATGAAAACAAAAATAACCCAATCTACAATCATGCCCCAAACGATGACATCTACAATCTACAAGATCTATTTCATGTACCCAATACAGGTGACACCAAAATACTAACCCAGAAAAACCATCATGTATCAACTGGTGTGAATCACAATATTACCAGCTACAATCATTATCCATTACAATGTGACACCTATAATAACTACCAATCAAACTAAAAATATCCAATCATGTGACAACTACAATAACTAGCAACACATCACGTTCCAATACTGTGAAAACTACAATAACACCGATCTACAACAGTATCCAAACAGTTGTCATCAAAACAATAATACCAATCTAAAACATGTATCCAATAAGTGTGACTCTAAAAAAGCAAACCAATCTACTACTGCATCCAAACAGTATGACATCAGCAATAACACCAATCACTATCACGCCCCAAATACAGTGTGACATATACAATAGCTCCCAATCTACTATCACGTATCCAAAAGTGGACATCTACAATAACTACCAGATCACAAACATGTACCAATACAGTGTGTCATCTAACAAAACTCCCAAATCTCTAGAGTATCCAAACATTGACAACTACAATAACACCAACTACTATCATCATCCAATACAGTATGACACTAGCAATAACTACCAATCTACTATCATGCCCCAAATAAGTGTGACATCTAGCAATAGCTACCAGATCACTATCATGTACCCAATACAGTGTGACAACTACAATAACTACCAATCAAAATCATGTATCCAATACAGTGTGAAAACCTTCAAAGCTACCAGATCACTATCATGCATCCAATACAGTATCTCAGCAATGTTACCAATCTAAAATCTGTATCCAATACAATTTACCCCTATAATAACACCAATCTACTATCACGTACCCAATACATGTGACGACAAACAAAAAGCTCCCAGATCTACTATCATGATCCAATACGGATAAAACACAATAACATCAGATCTAAAAAATTTACCAAACATGTGACATCTAACAATAGCTCCCAATCACTACAGTCCCAATACAGTGTGACATCTAGCAATACTAAAAAACTATATCTTTTAACAACGGGGTATACCAGCAAAGCTACCAATCACTTCATTACCAATAATATGACAACTAACAATAACCCCAATCTACAATCATGCATCCAAATACAGTAGGAAATCTAGCAAACAAAACCAGATCTCAATCATTTTTCCCAGGAGTGTGACATCTAGCAAAAGCTACAAATCTTCTATCATGTACCCAATAAGTGTGACATCACAATAGCCCAATCTACATCAGTATCAACTGGTGTTGACATCAGCAAAATTTACCAATCTACAACATTATCCATTACAATGGACCCCAGTAATAACTACATTCCTAAAATACCAATACAGTGGGGACAACTACAAAAACTACAGATCACAATCAATAATACATTGACACTACAATAGCTACCAACTACTATCATTACAACGGGAGGTGACATCTACAATACTCCCAATCTACTATCAGTATCAACTGAGTGTGACATCTAAAATACACCAGATCTACAATCAGTTTCCACGGGATGGACACTAGCAAAGCACAAATCTACATCAGACCCAATACATGTGACATCTAAAAGCTACCAGATCTACTATCATTATCAACGGTGTGTGACTCACAATAGTTCCAGATCTACATCATGTATCCATTACAAGTGAACCTATAATAACTACCAGATCTACTATCAATATCCAAACTGACAACTAGCAATCAGAATCTAAAATAAAGACCAAAAACAGGTGAAAACAAAAATACTCCAGATCTTCACATGTACCCAATACAGGTACAACTACAAAACTACAGATCTACTACAGTACCCAAATACAGTAGACATCTAACAATAGCACCAATCTACTATCATGCACCAATACAGTATGACACTAGCAATAACACCAATCTATTTTCACGTCCCCAATACAGTGTACAATAGAAAATAGCACCAACTACTTATGATCCAATCGGGGTGACATCTAGCAAACTACCGATCTAAAATCAGTATCCAATACGTGTACATCAAAACAAAACTACCAGACTACATAAAGTATCCAATACATAACATTAGCAAAAATACCAATCAACTATCTGTACCCAAAAAAAGTGTGACATTACAATAGTCCCAGATCTATATCATTATCCAAACAGTGTACAACAGCATAACTACCAGACTAAATCGGGTACCAAATCAGTGTGACATCTAAAAGCTACAAGACTACTATCATGTACCCAAACTATGACATCTAAAATATTTTACCAGATCTACTTCAGCATCCAAATACAAGGGGGCACCTATAATAACTACCAGACTACATCACGTACCCAAAACAGTTGCAACAGCAATAGCTACCAATCTACTATCACTACCAAAATACGGAGACAACACAATAACATAACTACAAGCAGTACCCAATACAGGTGTCATCTAACAATAACTACCAACTAAAATCAGTATCCAAAACAGGGACACAAAAATACTACCAGATCTACTACTGCACCCAAATACGTTACTCTCAAAACTACCAATCTACTATCACTACCCAATACAGTTGACATATAGCAATAGCTCCAGATCTACATCACGTACCAATACGTGGCATCTACAATAACACCAATCACAAAAAAAACCCAATACGTGTGTCACTAAAAATAACACCAATCTACTCAGTTCCAATACATGGACAACTAGCAATAACTCCCGGATCTACAACATCTCAATACAGTATGACACTAGCATAACTCCCAATCTACTATCATGTACCCAATACAGTGTGCATCTAGCAATAGCTCCCAAAAAATCTACATCTGTATCCAAAACAGTTGACAACAGCAAAACTACCAATCTAAAACAGTATCCAAACAGTGGACACTGCAATAGCACCAATCTACTACATGCCCCAATACAGTATGACATTACAATAGTTACCAATCTCAATCATGTACCCAAAAAATTTGACACCTAGTAATAACTACCAATCTACTATCACGTACCCAATACAGGTGACAATACAAAGCTACCAATCACTATCATGTTCCAAACAGTGTGACAACTAGCAATAACCCCCAGACTAAAAACATGTTCCAATACAGTGGACATCTAACAATAACTACCAATCTACTATCATGTCCCCAAATACAGGGGAAAACTGCAAAGCTACAATCACTACATGTATCAACTGGAGGGGGACATCTAGCAATAGCCACCAATCACTATCATGTACGCAATACGGGGTACATCAGCAATACTACCAATCTACCACTGTATAAACTGGAGTGTGACATCTAGAAAACACCAACTACTATCATTATCCAATACAGTGGACAACTAGCAAAACAACCAGATCTACAATCGGTACCAATACGGTGGAAAAAGGGGTTAAATATTTTCTGCAAGTTTTCAATCCTTAGCCTGCTCAAATGATTCCCAAACATCCTGTGTCTGTTTCAATCCCACTCATGGTAAAAAGGTTAAATATCTATTTTTGTTTAAAACCTTATTCCGTCAAACGTTTCCCAAACATCCCATGGTTGATTTCAATCCCGCTCATGGTAAAAAAAAAGGTTAAAATCTTCGTTTTTTTTTGGATCCAAACGCAATTTTTAAATTTTGTAGTATAGCTAAAATCTAAAATTGCCCTAATTTAATAAATTCCACCCTCACTAACGGTCACGTGACTAACGCGTCTGTTTGTAATTTACTTAAATTCCCCCCACGGAAGGTCGGGGTTCAAAAACCACCCGGTTTTAGTGGGGGTGGTTTTACAAATAGATTTATCATTGGGGTCTTAATAAGGGTGCACTGATTTTCTAGCCTTGGAGAACTTTTAAAATATTGTCGTCAAAGTAAAATGGGCCCCCAGTTATATGTAAATGACCTGAACTTTGTTGGGGACTATACTTTTCTTAAATTACGGGAATAGACTAAAGTTTTTATAATGGGGGAGGGAAGGGTACAGCTCCTGAATTATAAGTCCTAAACCCCTCGTCTTTATCTAAACTAAATTTACAGTTTCTAACATGTCTTAATCTAGCCTCGAAGACCAAAGTTTATTTTCATTAACTACAATACGAGGTTCGAACCTGCCCCCAGATAATTGGCTTAATCGTATCTTGAAAAACCCAAAAATTAATAATCTTACAGGTTAAAATACTTTGAATTGTTTAATAGTTTTTTTAAAAAAAACCTATTTGAGTCGTTTTTGAAATGATTTAAAAACACATTTTTTTTTTCCCAACCTTTTTTTTCCCGTCTTTCTTTTTTAACAGAAGGGCCCGGGGGAGAAAAACCCGCCGCTCTCAGGAAATTGTGTTTAATCTAAACCTCGTAGATTCTAACATTAAAGTTTTTGAAAAAAGGATTTTAAGAATAAAGCTCACGTATACCGACACGATTCAAACTTTACTGGAAAACCGAAAAAGACAGATTGAACCCTTTTTTCTGGATACTTCCCCATCTTCCCGGGTTGGGACCTGCGGTCTGGGGGTAAGTGTCAGACTTCTGTGCTGACGGTCGGGGTTAAACCCATACCAGTCAAACCCCCCTTCACCTCTGGTGAAGGGGGAATGCCACCCACCACCGTGGTTCGGTTTCCTTCTTTTCATCTCACATTAGCGAAGTAAACGTGATGCAAAAATAAAAATTTCCTGATTGAAGGGGTCTAGTGGTTCTCCAATTTTTAAAACGGTCAACAAGCTATGTTTTTTTCCATACAATCTGATTATATCTGAGGTCAAAAAAAGCATGTGTGACCTAGTGTGTTTTTCCCTATTACAATCTGACATATATCAACGGTCAACAGAGTTTGCCGACCAGGGGTTTCTTCCATAAGCTTTTGGGGGTTTGTGTTTGCGTTGGGACTAGAATCGTGTTCGTTACCCTACTTTTTATAGAGGCTGTATTGTGACTCTCATCCCTTCGGGAACAAAGTAAATTGCTGGTCTCATTTTAAATGGGGTTTCTAATTTTGGGAAAAAAATTTTTTAATGTGAATCTTGAAAAAATTTAATGATGATTGAAGAATTAAATGTTTAATAAAATTAAACTTTAAAGTAGAATCTTGTAAAAAGAATTAACTGTTTAATGTAATTAATTTTTAAACGTAGAATCTGAAAGGTTCTAATGTTTGGGAAAAAAATAAATTTTAATTAACTTTTAATGTTTGAAAAAAAGGGTTTAATTTCAAATTTTAATTTTTAAAAATGATTGAAAAAAATTTTTATGAAATTAACTTTTTTTTAAATAAATTTTTAATGAAATTAGTTTATTTTAAAAAAGAAGGGAGGTAAGAATAAAAAAAAAACCCCAACCAAAATTTTAATTCTATTTAAGAATATAAAATTTAAAACACATAGAAACAAGTTAAGTTTTTGAAATTGTTTTTAAAATTAAATAAAGATTTAAAACACTAGATACATACTAAATTTTCAATTTTATAGTTCGGGGAAATTATACATTAACACAACATTTACAATAGAGTAAGGACTAAATATTTTTTATTTTTAATCACTTACACTACAAAACTAAATTTTTATACTTTAACACATAAGTCGGACAAATTTTTTTTTTATCATTTACAGTATAAAAAAAAACATGATTTTTTTTTCACTGACGCACTGCCACCCTATAGAGTTAGGTCTGATTGAGAAAAGGGACCAAGGAAGAGTATTGACAGTTCCGGCATCTATATCTTTTGTCGTCGAAGAGCAAAAGCGACCAATTGAATTTTTGTGTGTAGAGTTAAATCCTACTGCTCTTATTTAACGACCCTTTCTTTACATCGCTCTCGTCAAACAAACATAATCCCTAATGAAAGCGTTTTTTACCGCACTACTCTTCACGCCTTTAGCCCTTTAGAGTCCCCCAACCCCCTTTAACCGAGAAAGAATAATTTAGGGGCGTAAAACCAAGAAATCAGGTGATCTGACCCGAGTCTCGTCTTTTTGTTTTCCGAACACCCCTTTTTCACTACGGGGATCCTGTAAACATTGTCTTTCCCCATGGAAGGGGCCAGGGACCATTAGCTAACAGGGGAATCTCGGTATGCATCTTCGACAGTCATGTATAAAAAGGAGTCAGTACAGTGTATTTTAAATTTTAACGTACCTTTGGGGGAAGGCAGGGATCAAAACCCGGTAATGCAGACCGACATGACACCTTTGGATTTCCAAAATGGGGAATCCCCATAGAAGGCATACAAATAAACTCTTGCGGGTTCATCTCGTAATGACTAGGGTTTTTTGACCTAAAAGACGGTTTTTTTAAAATTTTGGGCTGGCTATGAGGTTTCCCCCTCCAATTTCCCACCCACCTGGTACTATCTTTTCGTACGGGAGCCCCTTGTTTGATAGAGACGACCGAATGCGGCTTGTTTACATTTTAAAAACATTTTTTTAAAATTTATTACCGTTTTCTCCTCATTTCGGGGGTTCAAAATGATAACGGAGCCATCCACGGCGCTTGCTTGAAACTGAGAACACGGGGGAACTCTCGCATTTCAACCCGTTCCTAAAAAAGCTTTTAGATGACGTATGAAGAGTACCCGGTTTATCAGCAAAGTCGTTACAGTTTCTCATTTTCCCTACAGGTGGGAACCCTTTTTCGGCAGAACGGGAAGTCAAATGACGTCGTGTACATCTTGCGGGTTTTAAGTCTACCCGCAAGATATAACCCTATCCGCATCATCCCCTTTCTTTTGCATCCAATCGACAATTTCTTCTTCTTTGAGCCACGAACTCTCCCAAAGGGAAGTGAGGGCAGCATACTAAATGAATAACCTTTTCGTCCCAAAAGACAAATTTGGACTCTGGCTTGGGAAAGGGCAAAAAAGCGTCCATTAGCGATTATTCCACAGCGTGACGATTAGCCACAAACATACCCCCCGGGAAACTCCCCCATAATTGATGAGTTCCACATCATGATTAATTCGGCCCTACCCGGGTTATTCTCAATAGAGCCCGTACGCAGCTGGGGGCGTAAGGGACCATCCCGGACGACCTATTCGTCTTTATCAGAGATCACGAAATTCTCAAAGACGTCCCCATAAAGTTACACCTTTTTAAGGGTTTAAAAAGGGTTTGAATATCCCAAAAATTTTTACATTCGAATACCCGCCAAACCTTTCAGGGGTATCATATCTACCTGAGAGATAGATATCCGGAGCGTGTTGTAAAATTATCTTTGCTCGTAACTGAGTCTCGTCAAGCCGCTCGAATAATCAAAATAATCAAGGGGGAAAACTCCTTTCGTGTGACTAATTTTAAGCGTTCATCCTCGGGGTGGGACTTACGGGTGAAAAAATTTTTAAATTGTTGGGGTTCGAGGAAATACCATTTCTCTAGGGGAAATACTAGAAAAATGAAAAACTATTATAATTTAAACGTGATCCCTCGAAACCCCCACCGAATTTTATTTTTGATTACTTTTAAATTTTCCCCTAGTCTCTCCAATAACTCTGACTTTTCCCGGATTGATGAAACGCTTCCCTCCCGTGAACGGATCATTTCTCAAAAGTTCAAAGATGATTTTAGAAGGGAAAAAAAAACGAGCAACCGCGTTTGAATTTCTACCCCCAGGGACCGGGTTTTTGTAATTACACCTGCGTGACTACTCCCTCGGAAAAAATCCGGGCAAATGACAATGATCCAAACCCAATACATCTTCTGAGGGGTTTTCCATATTGGAATGAGAGCTGTATTATACGTCCTTTGAGCAGGGGTTAACGGTTTCATCGGGAAAAAAAAGGGACATATACTTTAGTACAAACCCTTTGCATATCATAGCGCCCCAACAAATGGGCATAAATCTTTTTTCCCTAAATACGGTACTCGAGAGACTATCGTCCCAAAAAACATTTTAAATAATCCTACAGAATAGTACATGACGTTTAACATTCCATATAAAAAAATTTTTTGGGCGGGATCACCGCTCTATAGGCATAAATAGGGTCTCCAGGTCCGCTATACGATAAAACCTGTTTTTTTCCCCGCCTTTACTGAGTGAACTAGGAATTTATCCTGTCCTTGGGGGGAAAGTCTCCTTACCGCGTTGAAAATTTTTTACACTCCCCTTTATGTTTTGTGATTTTTTCAGTCAAAAAAGCGGGCAGGGTCTATCACAAATATCTACTTCTCTGTTAACGCTCGCGGGAGTTTAAGTTTATTAATCGTACAATTTTTAAACCACGAAAAGTAAGTTTTTTTGTCCCGTGAACTCTTTTCATAAATAAATGACATGTCTACACGCTCTTTACACGACATTAGGGAAAAAATTCATTTTTTTGAGGTTCAGCTGTAAAATATAAAGTCCCCCATCATGCTTTGCAGTGTACACATTTAAATACTAAACTTTTTAAAACGCTCGATAATCTCATTTTGGGAAAGGGGGAGGGATCCCGTCCAAACAACACGTCTTTTAAATTGGGAAGAGGATAAACGTTGACCCCCCGTCGGCCCAAAAATAGCTGATAAAACAGATACGGGAAACAATGACCTTTTTCCATTTTCCCCATTTACCAATGCTTTCGGGTTGGCATATTTTTAGGATTTGCCCGACTCCGATCTGAAAACCCGGTTTTTTGAGAGATTATTCCCCATCTCCAAAGTACCGTCATACTCCAAACCCGAGTCCAGAAACCCAAAACCCCCAATTTTGAGCAAGGGGGGGAAAACGACATTATTTCATAAATCCCTTTCCCGTTTGTATGCCAAAAATACCCCATAGACTAAATTTAAAAACCCTTTCCAATTCTACCTTTGGGAGGGTTCTAAACCGCAAATGAGGCTGCAATTTTCCTTTTTCGAGTCATTTGCAAAGGTTTCTTCTACCGTCCCTTTACGATATACCCCCCACGCGACAAAAAACTGGGCAGGGGGCCCTTTTAAGGCAATTTTTAGTGAAGAAAGGTTTTTTTACGGCGGGTGACCTTCTCAATAAGTTTCAAAAAGAACCTAACGGTTTCCAGGTACAGCCAAACTGGGGAAATCCCCTACCCAAGTCAGTGACGAGTCAAATTTCCGATCCAACTATCCCCTCTTTCCCCATACAAAAAGCTCGAGGGCTTAATCAACCTGGTGTATGCTCAAAGTATGCTTATAACTTGTGTTTTGAAACACTTTTTTGATAATTAATTAAAATTTTCTCATTTGAGCTAATTCACGGAGAGTATACACTTTTTTCCCTTTATTTGGGGGAGATATAATAATGGGGGTGGGGGGGAAGAAGAAAAAAGCGGGCCTTTTAGCTCGGTTTTGCCATTAGCCTCCTCTTTATTCAGCTACAGTCCCCAGTGGGTCGAGACAGCTTAAACAACAAACAGGACGACTTGATGAGTAATCATAAAAAAAGCGACACCTTTCCTCCCCAACCCCAGTCACTGCCTTACTCTCGTATGGGAGGGGCAAGGTTCGATCTCGCCCAGTGGTTTTAAACCAATGGTTTAAACCAATTTTTAACCTAAGGTTTTTCTATCTCTCTAACACTCAAATTTTTTACACATTTCCTCTAAAAAAATATAACCTTATTATTCCCCGGTATATGGGATTTCTACAAAGCGTTTTGATATTTTTTTGTTTAGTAAATACAGAAAAGGTTTAAAAATTTTTTTTTTTTTGCTGGAGCTAGCCGAAACCCCCCCCCCCCTTCCGTTAAAGAAGAAAAAAGAAGAAAGAAGGTAACAAAAAAAGTGTGTTTAAAAACCCCCGGGTCCCTTCTGTTTAAAAAAGGGTGGGAAAAAGTCTGTTTAAACTATTCACTCCGTTTAAATCTCGAATTCCTTTAACCATGACAAAAAAACTTAAACTATCACATTTAACCCGAAAACAATTCAATGATTATTGACTTAGGTCTTACAAAAATAAACACAAATTTTCCTAGGAAATGAGGGTTTTAACCTTTTATTGTTAGTTAATGATGTAAACAATTCATTCGTTATTATTGGCCCGGCCGAGGATTGAACCCAGGACCCTAGGTTTACCAGGTTTTTTATTGATGCAAATTGAAGGGGTCGTTGCCCGTTTTACCGTAAATGAACCATCAAAAGGCCCTAATTAAGGTCAATTTCTTGATTTTTTTAATTTTTTAGGTCTGATTAGGCTATTCCTAATTCTTTTGAATAAGTTTAAACCCCTCGGGCCCCTTTTTTAAAAAAAGTGAAAATGCTGTTAAAATCTTTTTAAAAAAAAGACTCAAAGGGTGTTTTTTTATTCCTTTAAAAACTTTTTAACCAGACAAAAAATTTCTTAAACATTACATTTAACCTAAAACAATTTAATGATTTTTTTGACTTTGGGCTTAGAGAATAGATTAAACACAATATCCAGGAAGTGGGGGTTTAAACCTTTTATTGTTATTAATGATTAAAAAATCTTTGTTGATTTTTGGCCAGATCGAGGATTGAACCCAGGGCCTCTAGTTTATTAAACCCCCCGGATCCCTTCTGTTAAAAGAGAGTGGAAAAGCGTTTAAACTCTTTTTTCAAAAAACGACCAAGTAGGTGTGTTTTTTTTATCCCTTTTTAAACTTATTAACCTGACAAAATGTACTTTAAAAATTCACATTTAACCGAAAACAATTCAAAAATTATTACTTAGGTCTTAAGGGGAAAAGATTAAACACAATTATCCTAGGAAGTGGGGTTTAACCTTTTTTGTTATTAATGATGTAAAAAATTTTATTCGTTTATTATTGGCCAACCGAGATTGAACCCAGGCCTCTAGGTTTATTAAAACCCCCCGGACCCTTTTTTAAAAAAGGGGAAAAAGCTGTTTAAACTCTTTTTTAAAAAACATCAAGTAGGGGGTTTTTTTATTCCTTAAAGTTATTAACCAGCGAGAATGTACTTAAACATTCCATTTTAAACCCGAAAACAATCTGATTTTTGACTTTGGTCTTTCGAGAATAATTTAAACACAATTATCCTAGAATGAGGTTTTGAACCTTGATTTTTTAGTTAATGAGTAAACAAATTTATTGTTTTATTTTCCGGGCCAGGGTTTAACCCGGGCCTCTAGGTTTACCGGTTTATTATTGATGTCAATTGAAGGATCTGTTTCCCTTCACCCAAATGTAAACCCTCAAGGGCAATTAAGGTTTATATTTCCCTGATTTGTTTAATTAAACCCAAAACATCGCAAGTTAATTGTTTAATTTTTTTTGGACTGATTAGGGCTATTTTTCATAATTCATGTTAAGTAAACAATCTTTTAAAATCATTCAAATTAATTTACTTAATTAAGTTTATTTTCCCCAACCCCAACCACAATTGTTAGTTTAAAGAGAAAAAAAAATTCTTTTTAAACCAAAAAGATTATTGCTATTAATGGTAAACTTTTTTTTTTAACTCAAACACACACCGCACACTCACACGAGCCTGATTAAACAATTTGTTTAGTTACCCAAACACACACAAAAATTTAGTTAATGAAGTAAACAAATTTTTTAAACCAACGATTATTGCTAGTTAATGATGTAAACAATTCTTTTTAAAAAAAATATTAAACACCGCACACGCCCCCGGCCGATTTTAAAAAATTAAATTCAGTTACCCTAAACAAACACACATTGTTAGTTTAAAAAGATGAAACAATTCTTTTAAACTCATCAATAATTATTGCATTAATGAAGTAAACAAATTTTTTTTAAAAACTCATTAACACCACTCGCACCGACCCCTGTAACAAATTTAAATTCAGTACCCTAAAAACACACAACATTTTAGTTAAAAATGTAAACAATTTTTTTTAAACTCATTCAATAATTATGGATTAATGATTTTAAAAATTCTTTTTAAAAACTCTTAACACGCACTCCACACGCACCGAGCCTGATGTAAACAAAAAATTCATTACCCAACCAACACACACATTTAGTTAAAGATGTAAACAATTCTTTTAAACTCATTCAAAATTATTGCCCAGTTAAGAGTAAACAAAAACTTTTTAAAAAATCATTAACACACCCACACTCACACGAGCCTGATGTAAACAATTTAAATTCATTACCGTAACCACACACACTTACCTTCAAATTCGGTGGCTGTTTTTGGTGGCGGTAGAGAGACCTTTGTAGAAAAAGTACAGACCCGCTTGAGATATCCTCTATCTGAAGATCGGGGAGCGTCGAAAAACTTCGCGGGAGCCAAACTTGATACTTTGGATCGAGTACATTTGTATAACGAGACCGAATCGAGTATTTTCAATTTATTGAAAAAAACGGTACGCGTGACCTATCTCCAACTCTGTCAATTTACTGGAAGTACTCATTACATCCCCCCCTCCGTCCAAAAATGCGGCCACAAATTCGACGCCAGCTAAAAAGCTACCGGGTTAAAAAGGGGTGACCACCCTTTTTTTATAGGCTCCAGCCACGCCTTCCCCCCCCCACAAAGTACCCAGACTAACCCCAATGTGATTCTAACATGTCACTTGAAAAAATTTATGTTTCTAAACTTACTGTTATGTTAATGTACGGTCTTCAAAGCAGCTCGCACCGCAGCACTATCAACCCCCCCCCGACACACTTACCGGTGAACACCCTTAACCCACCCTGGGGTCTAAACGCTACTCAGATGCGAGAGATAACCCCCTCACCCGGGTTTTCCCTACCGAAAAAAAAAAATAAAACTTTAGAGAGAGAAGAGAGAGGGGAGAATTTTGTACTGAAAATATGTATCGAAAAAAAACATTCGTTTTTTTTAAAGAGGTGAGTGTTATACATTTCGGGGAATCAAATCTTTTAAATCCGCTTATTTAAAGAAAATTAAAACACACGCACACCACACACCAACCTTTATTGTTTTTAATGGAAAAAATTTTTTTTAAAACTCATTCATCGATTATTTCTTGATTTTAAATTCATTATCCAAACCCACTACGCACACGACCCGAAGTAAACAATTCTTTTAAAATCATTAAAAATTTTTGACTTTTAAAGGAATAATACTTGTCTATCCTTGACCGTCAGGGTTTTAGGGGAATATACTTGCTTATCCCCCCCCCCAGGTCCATGAGCCCCCTCCCAAAAAGAACGCGCAATTTGCTGGGTCCGCCAGGCCCTGAGACAGCCCGCATTTGCTGGGTACTTCGGGCCGGAGACGACCTAACCCGCTTTTCTGGGGTAAGTGGGTCCGCCTGGGAATGAACCCGCATTTGCTGGGTACTTTGAAGCGTGAGACACCCCATTTTCGGAGAAAAGATGGATCCGCCTGGAAAAGAACCCGCATTTGCTGATACTTCGAGACCGGGGACAACCTAACCCCCTTGCGGAAGAGAGAGTGATCCGCCTGGAATAAACTCGTTTGCTGATACTTTGAGACCTGAGACGACCCGAACCCCATTTCGGGGAGAGAGGGAAGAAAACCCGTTTTCCCCCTTTCTAGTCCCCCCGACCCCCCTCTCAACCATCCCCCCACTGGCGCTTTCAAAACCCCTCCCCCCCCAGCAGCTCCCCGTCGCGTCCTCTGCCCCCCCCCCTCCACCCAACCTCCAACCCCCTCAAAAGCTAAAAAGGAAAAAAAACACCATCAATTTTCTCTGACTCACCCCACCCCCCCCTGCCCTCTCAGGATCCTCGAGGGCTCCAACCCTCCCATCCTCTCCCAATGTCTCCTTCATCTCAGAATCCCCTAAAAAAGAGGGTTAAACTGTGTCCGAATGCCGCATTTTCCCTTACTAGACCTCCCAGCTTGCCCTTTCGGTTTTTTAAACGCAAGCCCTTTTTCCAAATGTCAAGTAGAACCTTTTTGGGAAAAAGAATTACTTTAAAAAACAAATTTTTGGAATAGAACAATAAGTTTTAAAATTAATATTTCATTCATTATTTTATTAAAATTTAAACATTGTATTACACAGTTCACACAAGAGCATTGAAATTAAACAAAAAAAAATAGCCAAATTTTTATGGATAATTTCGGCGCGATTAACTACCCCGAACACGGGACTGCTTTTTCCCAAACCCTTTTATTTCTCGTGGGTTTTCTTGTGTATACCTAGGGAACAGGGGGATTTGGACATGCGAACGACCCCTCCCCATCAGGACACTCTTTACATTTTTAATTTTTACACAAAATAGTAATTTTCTCGCCACACATTTTACGAGTCAGGCATTTCGGGCCACACCAATCAAGTTCTAGGGAGGGGTTGAAATCACAACTTGCTCCTTTGTTATTGCTCCTTTGACATCACATTCACAATCTGTTCCTGACAGACGAAAGGAGCTGTTCCTTTTTGTCACTGGTCCACGGATCAAATACACGCTGTAACAGGTCTGGAGTAAGCCTGTTCCTCGTCTCTCTGTCACAGACAGCGCTGGAACAGGTCCGGGGCAGCCTTGTTCCTTTATGCTCCGAGGATATTTGGAGCAGTCGTACAGTAGAAGGGAAGTGGATACTTTGTGTTCTTGTCACAGCGTGAGATCAAGTCCGGTGCAACCCCCACCTATCTATTATAGGCCTAGTTTAGAGTTGGTTTGAGAGTCACAAATGAGTTTTGAAGGGAAAGGTTTCGTAGTACAAAAACATTATTTCCACAATACAAACACAGAATGTAATGTATTCTCACAATAAATGGTTACGCTGATGAGTGACGTTGAAGGGACCCACTTAGTGATAAAATGATTTAAGGCAAGGGTCAGCAATCTACTGACTGATTGATTTTATCTAGCCCACAAAATATTTAACAAACAAACGATTTGTTCAAAAAATGGAATTAATAGCTAATTACTAATTGGGAAATGTAAAATTGAACTTTTTTTTCTCTACTTTTTTTGCTTTTTTTTTTTCAAATTAGCCTAACTTTTTTATAATTCATAAAGCCCACGATATCAAAACGGTTGCCAGTCTCTGGTCTCTAGCTTCACACTCGCACTAGAATAGACTACCGATGACAGGGAGATTGAGGTTTTATTCCGGTTGGGTGCACTGAGGGTGATCTTCCTAAACGTTTTCAACTCTCATTCCAAACAAATGTGGGTGCGTTTCCTCTAAAATTTCAACCATTTGCATCCCTAACACATTGGTGTAATTGGCATAAATGTGTATAACATGAAGGGGCAGTAGATGCAGTGCTAAAGAAAACTAAGCTGGGAGTAAGTACGAATACTGTAACTGTGACAAAAAGGAGAAGGTAACCGGAACAGGTCCACTGGACTGGTGGAGCAGTAGCAGATTGCTCCTGCTCCACTAAAGGAGCAGTTTTCTCTATTCCTACATGCGTCCCGATGAATCTAGTCACCACGCAAAAATCACATTTGTCTGAATTTCTTGATGCACACTTAAACATAAATCACCCTAACTGTACAACCACATCATTAATTTAATTAAGTAAACTATAAATTTAAACATATCCTAACTATAATATTATAAATGCGAATGTGAGTGTGTTTGTTTGATTGTTTGTTTGTTTGTTTGTTTGTTACGCTTTCACGCCTAAACTACTCGACCGATCATAATGAAATTTTGCATATACGTTGTCATGGGTAAAGAAAAGGACATAAGGTACCTTTCATCCAGAAAAAAATACTGTTCCCGAGGGATACAGAAAAAGACTAGGGTACCTTTCATACAGAAAAAAAGTACTGTTCCCGAGGTATAGAAAAAAAACTTTTAGACTGTCATCCGGGCATAACAACTTGGCCTACTGTTTATGAACATGAATTGCAACATGATGCCTGAAGTAAAGAAAAAGGGACTGCTGTATCCCGAAGAAAATCTGATATCCCGAATTAAAATCTGTTCTCGAGTTATTTTAGGCACATCTATCTTAAAATCCGAACTAATATTATAAATGAAATGTGAGTTTGTTTGTTTTTTACGTTTTCACGCCTAAACTACTCGACGATCATCATGAAATTCTGTAATTTGGTGGAAAATGATGTGGAGCTCATTGCTAAAGTTTACCCAGACTTACAACTAAATTTTAATTGTGATCACTGGTTGTATGCAAGAGCCATTCTTACACCAAAAAATGAAATCGTTAACAAAATCAACACTGACATTTTGAAAGAGGTGCAGGGATAAATAAAGGAGTATTCGTCAATAGATTACAATCATGGACACAGAACAGAGCACCTATCCCGCTGAATTTTTAATTCTCTTGAGCTATCGGGTGTACCTTCGCATAAACTATAATTGAAATTAGGTGTACCAGTTTTGCTTATGCGAGATTTAGATGCACTCAGATTATGTAATGGGACGAGGCTTCGGATTACACAATTAGGGCAAAATATAATCTGTGCCACCATTTTAACAGGTGTGGGAAAAGGGGAAAGTGTAATCATACGCGAATCCCATAATCCCCATGCCCTACCATTTCAATTCAAAAGACTCCAGTTTCCAATCAAACTTAGTTTTGCTATCACTATTAACAAAGCACAAGGGCAAACACTGCAGGTAGCAGGGGTGCATTTGAAGAAGCCATGTTTTTCCCATGGCCAGCTATATGTAGCATGTTCATGTGTGTCCAATGCCCAGAATTTGTATGTATTTGCGCCAAATGGAAGGACATACAACATAGTATATAGGAGCGTCCTAAAATAATGATCTATTCTGTTCCCATGATTGCAACGGCAAGAACAAGCGGAGTAAATAACGGATGTTAATTAACTGTAGATAAAATTTAAGATGGAGTGGGATTTTCAATTCGCGGCAAGGCATAACCTATGACTCTTGACACAATCTCTGCTACTTCTTTTCTATTCCTACACCTAATCTTTATTTATATTGTGTAGTTTGTAATGTTTCTTTAATCTCTATCTGTTTTGACAACAGCCTGAATAAGTTCATCGTTTTTATTTTCATACTTCCTGTGTCAACCGACAACTGAATTTATTGGCAAAATAAACATTAACGCGAGCGAAGCCGCGGGCAAAAGCTAGTAATTTATATACAATTTTATATAGCTATGAATTATTAGGATTGCTATCTTAACAAAGATACGAGTAAACAATTACGATTCAAGGATTATTATTTGTGGATGTAAAGTTGGAAGACTACTCATTGGCAAACTATATAATCCTTCCCTTTTAACATAAAGGAGTAAATCATTAGATTTGTTTTGTTTTCTTTGTTTTATTAGTACCTACAGATATATTACTCAAACTACTGAGTAGGTCAAATAAAGTCCCTGGTGTGGGTTGGAAATAGAAATAAGATAAAAACAAGTCAACCTAATATTGAACTTATGGAATGCCAACCTCACATATTTTCCCTCATAGAGGGCAGCACGTAGAGGATATAATAGGTGTCTCACCCAAAGCAATTTCAATAATTATGGGTGGAAAGTGCCATTAGAAAATCCCTTGCAATATTATTCAAACCACAACAAGAAAGTTTGAAAATAAATGTTAAGCTATTTAATTTTATTAGGGTAGATAAGTATATGAAAAAAAAAATTGAAAAAGAGGTTGAAAAATTGCCTCATGTCCAAAATAAGTTTTAAAATTATTAATCTATGAAATTTTATCATTTGATTCTTATATGTGTCAAAACTGTATTTGACTTTATTGTTCTGTTTTTATTAATTCAAGCCAATAACTAATAATAGGCCTAAGGTTAGCTACCATGTTTATGTGAAAGACTTTTTCATAGTTTGAGAAAATATAAACTCCAGAATTAGGGCATTTCAGGTTTCTATTAAATTAGCTAATGATCTATTGATTCATTAAGATTACTTACAGTGTATGATCCCGTTTTATTAAATTGATTTTTAGTTCATTTAAATTTAGGTTGTATCAATTTATTTAGTCTGACTGTACTGTTGTGGTTTTATTTCCGTACACGTGCAAGAGACTACGGTGAATAGCATTCAGTTTGCTTGTTTACAGACCTCGCAAAAATTTAAAAGAAAGAAACCTCACACTGTAGGTGCGAGAAAGAGAGCAATATGCTTCATTTATAAATTATATTTGTTTTTATGTTCTTTTCTAAAAGTTAGTTTTATTTGTCTCCGTAAGAGCTCAGCAGCTCCCGGGAACAATCTGAGTTGGAGGTCTGGTAATTAGTGCTTGTTTTTGCTTTTACTAGACAGAGTTGTTAACTGTCAATTCAGGCTAAGACGTGTGTGTGCCGATATGCCAAATTCATAAATGATATATATAGTAAATCAACTTTCAAGCATTTATTTTTTCAACGATGAAACAAAAATAATTTCTTTAATGTCTAAATAAAAGTTATATCAAATACATAATAAAATGTGTTTAAATGATAAGATATTTAAATCGCAGATCGCAGGTACGTGTTGACCGTATCGCGACAACAGTTACCAAAACTTATTGTAAGAGTTGCATATTTTTATATATGGAATATAAATTTATTTGGAAATGCCTTAAGATAGCCCCTGGCCTTCAAAATAAAAAACACGGGGACTAGAATCTCGTAGCCTTCCCTTGTTCTTGAGCCCTGTGTGCAAGTCAAATCCAAAACATCATTTAAAAAATGTTAAACATGTACATTGTGCCACACACAGGGGCTGGGACCCTACCATCATTTTCCCAAAATTTTTTTAAATACTTTTTTTATTCTATAAAACATTTTGGTAAAAAACATGAGAAAAGTTATTCACCTACACGCAGTGAATTATTGGGTTTTGGTTTTATATTATTTAAGTCGAAATTATTCATTCCCCGCTCAAAATGTCATGCGATGACTGTATCAGTGTTCTAGTGACTGAATATGGAAGCTGACTAGGGCCAGTTTGACAGTCCCTCTCAGAGAAGCCACACCCATTGTGAGCGTTCTCTGAATGTCAATCCCCCTAGCATTTCGGTGCAAACTTTATATTAGCGAATAAGGCTAGCTTGAGTGGGCCCACTACACGATAAAAGTGGTCTCTACTTATTTTCTGCGTTTATATGTCAGGGTTTTAGTATATGATAAGACTCAAGAAGTAAGATGACGCGTGAAAATGATTAATTAAAATGAATAAACGAAATTATTTATTAAAAACTTCGTTTTATGAATTAAAACTTCAAGGAAAACAGGAAATTATATGGTAGGGAGCACATCAGCCTAATGACTTTACATTTAGGGCAGGTGGAGGGCAAGAAAAAAAACTTTTTCTACAGCTTTGTTTGGTAAACAATTGTGATTAACTGTGAGGGAATAAAAACAGAGCTTACTTTGTTTTTGTTGTATATTATTTGGTGGTGAGGGGTTGTGGGGCAACGGTAGGCTGTAAGGATCTTAAGCATCCAAGTAAAATAATTATAAAACATGAGGAATATGGAATTTATTTGGAAAATGCATTTAAGTTTCAAACATTTGGAAAAGTAAATAATGCATTACTTAGATTCCGTGTTCAAAATTTCAGTCCAAAAAATACAATGAACAGGTCTAATTAAAGGTATTTATTAGGTAGATTTATAGAATGTTTAAAAATATTGTGGTACTCCTGAACTGGCATTTAGAGACAGACATGTCTTTGGACAAGTAATATGTCATCACTTAGTAGGTTTAAATTTTCAAAACCTTTATTCTTTTAGTCTTTCGGTTTGTAGATTTAAGTGATTTTGAAATTCTAGCGAGTTTAAACGATCAGCAAACTTAAATACTTTTAAATTTTTAATATGTTAACAATGATGATAAAAAATCATTATTGGTAAGCTTTGACCTGGCCTGGCCACACATGATATTACTGTAGTACCCTATGGTAATTAACATCACCATGCTAAAATAATTTAAAGTTAAATTGTTACTTTATTTATTTGAAGATCACACTTTTTTTTTTCAAGTAGTGGTAAAGTAGGGAAATCTCCTTACTCCTTCTCAGAGTCTGCTTAAATTATATTAAATGGGTTATATCAACTAACCAGCCAAGGAGATACTCGTCATTTAATGCCAGGAAACATAATATAAAGTCAGTGTTGTCACTAATACCCTACCGGGAAGCTTTGTGTTTCACATACAAAAGTTTTGTCACTAAAAATCACAACCTCTACCCACGTACCTCCAGGTCTTCGTGTCTCGCAGACAAAGTAATTGGGAGTGTCACAGTCCATGTCATTCCACATGAAAGAGTCAGTAAGATGGGCGGTACTAGGTGAGGTTTGGACGTAGTACGACCGCCTGAGTTCCACGCAATCTTGATCACTGTAAGTGTCGTCGTTGGGTTGGCTGTTCCTGAAACGACCATCCTGGAACCATCCTGGGAACCAATCTACACACAAAACACCCACTAGAGAACTAGATTAATTCCTTTGTTTTAAATGATCATCTGAACAGAGAAAATATGTCAAAATATTAACGAGGTTGCCTATGTTTCCCAGAGCGGTGAGCCAAGACATTCTAGGTGAAATTTAGCTTTCATTTAGAAAATTTTAAATATACAAGGTTTTTACCAAAAATATATATTCTTAATATAAATCAAAGGGACGATATTTTACATAGTCGAAAAATAATTATTGCTACATTGTAGTAGTTAAGAGAACTTTGATGATGATACTGTGTTTGTAATTAAAAATGAATTTATAGAACACAGAATGATGTGCCTATTGATGGAGGGTTCGTGTTGGTCGAAATAATGTTTCCCTAGAGAAGGACTTGTACCATGCCTCTTTAACTTAGTGTAGGCCTAAGTTTTAACAGCTGAAATATCTAAATTAGCTGAGTTGTAGTCAACCTTCTCAAACATCCATCAATTGATATATTGGTGATAGCCTGAATAAGTAATAATACGTGGAGATAAATAAATGCACATAAGAATCTTTTCTATAATTTAATAAGAACACATGAGGTGACATTTGATCATTCAAAAACAGACCAGAGCTACTATCATGTCATGGACGTCCCTGGTAGAGTTTACCCTTAATTCAATAGAGAATTTATTGATTTATTTGAATAGTTTTTTTAATTCTTGAAATTAGTTATTTTAAATTTAAATGACCTTATTAAATAGGCGGATCTTGCTTCATTTGTATAGACACTAGCGCTGCTAAAATAGTTTTTAGGCTGGTGACACTGTTATTGTATTAGTAAATTATTTTATTTTATTTGCAAGTTCTTAACTTTTTCGAATAGTTGCAGCAATCTTGTGAGTGTTAAGAATAAATGTGTGGCGTGTGGTGTTGTTAAATGTTTTGTAAAAAAATGAATTTATGTCGTATTTGCTAATGTGTTTGTGTGTAAAAGTGAACTTAATATAAATCAGCGTGATTTGATAAATATTTTGAGCATGGATCGTTTCTTAATCAAAAGAGAACAGGATTCACCAACTGAACTACAATCTCCTAAAAAAACACTGCTTTGGCGAGTGTGAAGAAAAGTCCATTCAAGCCCAAATTAAATTTTAATAAAACAGAAAAATTTGTTTAATCAATCACAAGTTAATATTTGTGAAAGTAATACATATCTGGCACCAAACCAGCCAGTTACAATACCAACCAAATTTCCAACTCAGAATTTAAAAGTAAAAATACTTCGGTTTCAACCAGCATGGTATAAGGAGTTCACTTGGCTGCATATAGATGCTCAACAAACATTGCCGATGGAGCTCTTTGTTTTTATTGTAATAGATATAATAAATTATGTCCTGATAAAAATCTTGCTAGGAAAATGGATCCGGCGTTTTCTAGAAATGGATTTAAAAACTGGAAAAAGGCATTGGACAAGTTTCGTTCACATGAAAGTAGATAGTCATTTACAAGCAGTTTTAAGTTATAGACAGCTGAAAAACCCCATTGATAACAAATTAAACTCTTCTTTAGTTTCTGAACGTAAGATTTCTAGGGAATGTCTTTTGAAAATTTTCACTTCAATTAAATATTTAGCCATGCAAGGCTTAGCTTTAAAAGGAAATCAAAAAGAAGTGGAAACTTATTTCATCTTCTTAAACTACGTTCCGAGGATTTATTCCTATCTTGCAAATTGGTTGAATAAGGAACGAGAGGTATACACAGATGGAAAAATTCAAAATGAGATTTTGGAAATAATGGGTAATGAAATTGTGAGAAATCTTTGTGCTGAAATTCAATCTTCAAATTGAATTTGTTTTCTTTGATTTGTGATGGTACACGTGGTACACGTATTACTGGGACTGAACAGCTTAGTATATGTGTGCGTTGGGTTGATGAAAACTTAGAGCCTCATGAAAGTTTTTTTGGGGCTATACAGTGCTAGTAAAACAACTGGGGAGTCGATTGCAGCCATTCTTTTTGATATAATGACCAGAGTTCAACTACCTCTTTCGAACTTGCGTGGACAACCTATGATGGTGCTCCAAATATGAGTGGGATCAACAAAGAAGTACCAGTCTATAATAAAGGTAGACAGCCTCTAGCTGTGTTTTGTTCACTGTGGGGAGCACTGCACTAACTTGGTAACAGGGATGCATGTGATACATCAATTTTCTGTGAGGAATTCAATGCAATGGGCCATGAATTGGAGTTTTGTTTCCACAAACATTGACAGCTAAAACCAAGTTTATTAATATCCGAGAAGCTACTTTTAATGGTCTTTGGCATCTAATGCCAGCATTAAGCCCCTTTGTCCGACCAGGTGGATTATACAGAGGTGCTCAGATTGAAGAGATTCTGGAAAACTATTCAATGATTTTACAAAACATTGAAACACTGTCTGTTGAAGCAAATCACTTACAGTCAGCAAGTGGGTTATTCAAAGTGTTTGAGTCAGGAGAGACTGTTTTAGGCTTCCTTATGGCAAGGAAAATAATAAATAATTTAGAAATTTTGAATAAATCTTTTAAGGGAAGAAAAATGAGTACTTCCCGGGGCTTATGCAGGCCATAAAATAGTGTCTTTTAGTTTACAAAGACTCAGAGAAAATGACTAGTTTTATTAATTTGGGGAGAAGCTAACAAAATCATTGTTACCAACAACCTGCAGCCTCTTTCTCTACCAAGACAAGAAACACCAATGCGTTACACAGGTCCTGCTACAGCGTTCACTTCTACTTCAGTCGAGGGACTACATTCGCCATGAGTATTTTGCCCTTATTTGACACAGCTGTTGGAGGTTTAAAGTCAAGATTTGATCAAGAAGGACTTGATCACATGAGAAAATTGGAAAGGAGTCTTTTAAAAGGAGAAATAAACCAGTGCTGAAAATGTATCCTGAAATTAACGAGAAAGATTTTGAAATTGAACAAAACATGTTTTTTCGTTTAAGTGCACCTACTTGTGTTGAAGATGCCCTAACCGCATTTCGAAGGCTATCTCCTGAAGTGAGAGCAATGCTCAGTAATGTTGAGGTTCTGTTGCGTGTATGCTGGTTGTTCCAAGCTCGTCATGTGAGGCGGAAAGATCATTTAGTTCGTTACGTCGCCTTAAAACATACTTGAGGAAACAATATGACACAGAGGCGCATTAATCTTGTGGCTGTGTGTCACACACATAAAGATATGTTGGACAAGATAAGCATTCATAATCTTATAAACAAGTTTATTGTAGTTAATGAACGAAGAAAAGAGAGTGTTTGGTGAAGCCTATGCTAATTTAAAATAAGTATTTTTGTATGGCATATAAGTATTTTTTTTTATAAGTTGTGTTGTCAGTGTGGTACACTAAATATAGTTCCCATTATTCATTTAATACAAAATTACTAATACTCTTGCAGATAGGGCTATAGTTATTTAAAATTTTGAACAACGAAGAAAAGGATTGTTATTTTAATCTGAGTTAAAGGAAAATTTTTGAATTGGTATTAATGTTCATCTGATACATTAATATTGAATATGAAACTGAATTTAAGAGTATATCTAGTGTACGCGTTGTTTATACTAAGTATATAAACAATTATTATTAGAGAGTGTTAAATCACTTATAATATTTTGTGTCTTTGTCCCCCAAAGTCTGAAAGCCAGGCACGTCCATGTATCATGTATTCATACGTCTATTTGTAAAAGTGGGTGATTTTATTATGTTCAATATTAGTCTTATTTTACTCACGAGTTATAGGACTCCGGACTATCACACGACAAGTAGATGCCAAACACGTTCTCTCCATAAACTTTCCCCTGAACCAACATCAAATGTTTACAGACTCATTTGATATGAGAATCTGTAAATCTAAGTCAAGCATGAAGTAACTTCAAAAAGTTTTTGTTAGGTTATTAATAAATAGTCAAATCTAATCGATGGGTCTGCACTGTTGTGGTGCGTTAAATGGCCATAAAAGGGAATTGTAGAGAGCTACAATAGGGCAGTGAAAAGAGTTGTAAGCAAACACTTGCAATATAGTAACGGGTACCTTGTTTTTGACCTTTATAAGGAGTATAGATTGAAAGATTGTATTAAAGCAGCCATAGCTACAGGAACAATCAGAGTTCACATGCTCACACATACAATACCTCTGCTTTCTCGCAAGAAAATTATGAGTTAAAAAGAAAACTAACTGAATGAATGAATGAATGAATGAAGTAGTATTGTTGATGATATAAATCATCCAAATAAGATCACAATAACAAACACAGACTACTTATAACCAGTTAAGAGAAAGATTTCCGGATGAAATTTACTGTGGAGAAGTAAAACCAAGATCATTCTATTAAATACTCAAGAAGAAGCTGACACGATTCTTGTTCTGCAAGCAATAATTGTTGCTGATGATGATGACAACAAACAATTTTTCACAAATATCAGATGATGCAGATGTATTTCTTCTTATCTCTACTTTTAAAAACTTAATAAAAACTTTTATGGAATCACCATTCCATTGACATTCAATAATTGACATTGGAACATCGACTTTAAAACATATGTTATTGTTTAGGGTAATAAATTATCATACAAATTTAGATAGATTAATTTATTATTTTAAACTAAATTAATATATATTTGTAATCAAAATATTGGGTGTTTACCTGCACATGTGCTCTCATGTACACGAGCCACCACTGGATAAGAAAACATTGTTTTGACAATTACTCAAAACCCTTTTCATGCTTTTATTCATGGGATCTGCAGCGGTAACCTTTCCATATTTTTACTATTAATATCTATAAAATAACAATTTAAAAATTGTATAAAACATAATCAATTTGGATCGTAAGATATATATCTTAGTAATTTTTAAAAGGCTCTTCCTACTAAATACAAAATATTATGTGATTTGTTCATTCACTTGAATTCTTAGTGTTAGTGTAGTAAACCAAATGTAGTATTCGGGTAAGTACACCAGTTTTATCCATACAATAACTAACATTAGTTTTACACTTCACACTAAACGACCAAAACTAAAATCGTTCCCACCCTCACAGTATTTATAACACTTATTTATCTTTAGGTATGCTGTTCTTAAACTTGTGCTGTTTATATTGTCTCAAGAGCCAATCAGTTTGGAGCACATTGCTGGAACCCCATCCCCTTCTCTCCACACTATTATCTTCTTCCCCTAATCATTCTTTCTTTGCAGACTTATTTGTGAAGTGTTCTCGGATCTACCGTTCGAATTGTTAACAGTTGAAAGGTTTTGCTGTTTCCTGATATAAAGACTTACTCGCTTTCACAGTTCTACTCAATCAATAGAACTTACTATTTTCTGTCAACATGTCTGCCAGCTATGTTTGCTGACTGATGAACATTATCACAATACGTCCTAAGAATATACTTAAACATTAGAATTGTAGCAACAAGTTAAATCTTAATTTTCTTGTTTCGTTGAAACCGTATATAAGGCAGATTCTGTCAACTTTCGGGGGAGGGGAGTATTAACTACAAAATTCCCCTCTAGTTACGGCCTTAGTTGAATTATATAAATATTTCTGGTCGATTATAGAGTAAGCAACATTTTATAGTATTTAATAAGGCTCAAATTTAAACTAATCCCAATATCTACATATATTATTTTGTGAAATAATGTTGATTAAGTGAATTGTTACTCACTTGAATATGTGAAAATCAGGCATCTGTCCAACGGAAATCCCCTTCGTACATCTTATCTGAGCTCCTACCCAATACGAGTTGTGGTCCTCGAACCCAGGGCTGGAACGGATATAAACAATACTTAAAGGGTATAGAATAAAAAATAAATAAAAAATCACATTATAATCTAAACCGTGATTTTCGATATCGGTAATACCGTGACCGTGATTGTAAATTAACGGTGATTTATACCAGTGATTATTCAAGGTAACTGATAGTCACAGTGTTTTGAATACTAATATTTTTTCATGGTCGCAATTTGTTGCTGTATTGATATTTTACCCCAGTCATCACTCTTGACTATAACAAAGTAATGTGTTGGGGCTTAGATGCAACACAGGATTGTCAACTTTCCAGTCGGTATAGCTTAATAAATAACATATTTATTTTTGTTAAACGGAAATAAAAATTCACGTTGGAAATCAACAGAATAAGAACAAAGACTAACTTTGAGGAGTATTACTATACAATGTTTCTTTATAAAGTATAAATTATTATTATGTTTATTAATCTCAACGATACCTTTTGTATAGTATATAAGTATTATGTTTATTAATCTCAACTATTTCTGCTGTATAGCATATAATTATTATGTTTGGGTTAGAAAGTAAATTTGAGAAACATCCAAACATGTTATTGCATTGAAAAGTTTAAGGAGATAGAGTCTGCTACCACAAATCAAACTAAGTGGAGGGTCTTTTTTTTAAAAAATATTTATTGAAATATATGCATTAAGGATATAGACCGCTGTGGCTCAACATATTTAAAGACACCAGCTGATATTTTGTCAGTCACGGTCGTAGCTTTCATACTGTAATGCCAGCTTTCGCCATCTGGTGTGAGAGTAGGCTATTGCTAAACACCGATATTCGATATCTCACTCACAGATACTTTTGAGATCCATTCACTGGGAGTGAAGGTGATCAAGGAGTAACGGAAAAAAAATCACCCTGAGTGAAATATCGTCCATCTCTACTATACATAGCCCCCAGCAAACAATATATTTAGTCTGGGCACGCTGCACTTACAGTTATTTTTTTGAGTAAGGTGTGTATTGCATTTCCTTTGTATTAGTAGGATGTTATTTATCAGTGTGTGCTATTTAATGTCAAACCAAAGATTTTTTATGTGTGATATTTTTATAGTTGTATTGTGATGATTTTGTTTTATACTTCATCATGAAAAGTGAAGGAGGCAGGTTTCGTGATGTTTATTATCAAAAAAATGCCATATCCAGAAGATATATTTAAATTTTACGTCAAGCTATAAATTGTATATAATGTTGTGAGGGCTTATGTTATGTCTTGTGATGTGATGGAAGACACAAGAGAAAACGAATTGTGTCCATTGAGGATTTATCGAAGAAGCCGTTCTATAGAGAAATATTTCATAAAAAGTGACATAGTACGAACTGAGGCCATGCATAAACCAATATCCATTTCAAACCTTACGTCTGAATACAAAGACAAAAATAATTAATACATTAAACATTTTAAGGTATCACATTACGAAAACACACATTGGTTAACAGGTTCTTGGAAATTGAAAAAAACGTTTTGCTGGTCATGTTTATTATTCTCCAATGATAATGGGAATGTGGGTTTAGTCATTTAAAACACACTACATGTTGGTTGTAGCAGAAATGAGAATTCAGGGAATCATATAAAGTGTTCCCTTCAATACTTTGTTAGCGTTTGAGTTGATAATCGACTAAATGAACAGCAAAGAGTTAGTGATTTAATGCAAAAACATAAAAGTGAATAAAAATCGTGACGTTCTTAAAGGTTAAACAGATGCTGTGTGCATTTTAGCTAAGCAAGAATACCCCTTCGTGGTCACGATGAATCAAACACTTCTCTTAATAGGTCAATTATGTAGAGCTTCTAGAATTAATTCATCAATATGATCCTCTCTTGATAGTCACTTGAAGAAATAAACAAATTTTGGGAGTACTTCTTCTGCCATTCAAAACGATTTATTTGGTTGCAGAGAAAATTAAACAAGAAATCAACTATGCAGATTGTATAGCAATTATTTTTAGATGAAACTTCTGACATTATTAATAAACTGAATCTATCTACTTCTGTGCGTATAATTAATAATAATGGGGATGTTCAAGAATGATTATTTCACTTCATTGACGTCAGTGCTGACCCATCTGCCTCGGGGGTGCTAGAGCAAGTTAAAAAGGTTTTGAAAGATACAAAAATCATAGAAAAAATTAATGCCCAAACGTCTGATGGAGCAGCTGTAATGGCCGGCCACATTAATGGTATGGATGTAAAAGGGACAAGAATTATATCCATGTGCTGTTTTTGTTAATTGTTATAGTCTTATGCTAAATTTGACACACGATTTCTCACCAAATCTTATCAAAACCAATCAATTGGTTACCCACCCTCACTGCCTTAATTTCACGGAAGAGGTCTTGAAAATCCCACTAGCTACAGTCGTTACTGTGTCACCTTGTTGGAGGCAACTCACACTCCAATTTAAAGTTGTGTACTTATAGCCACCACAAACTGAAGTCAGAAGCCACCCATTGATGGGACCGGTTTGGCGAATTTATTGGCACCTGGGAGCAGTTCAAGACATGATACAGCAATCCCAGCAGCTTTGGCTGCCCTCCACACATAATTATTTTGGAGGATCCAGATACCAAATGAATCCGTGGAGAAATGAATCGCCAGAAGGTAAAACTTTATCAGAGATTCTGCCAGTGCCATCACTTTCTGAGGTAATCCCATTGCTAATCGAGCTAATCAAATTGGGGATACGATATTTCCCACGCGCCCCACCTCCAACTACAGCCATAGCGATTGAGAAGGACCACCCAAAAAACAGTGACACCCCCACTGCTTCAAGATAAAACCGGAACCTTGGATAAGGGATTATCCATCCCAAGATGTCACCACTGCCACAAATACCATTTCATTGAGATTGCCCAGTCTTACGCCACCATTGACAAGAAAGAATCCCCAGGGAAACGATCGACTGGAGGGGAACCAAGCCCCACCCACAATGGGTCAGAACAAACAGAGACCCCAACGATAATCTCAATAATTACCCACCAATCTCAGCTCATTACCTAGGATACTGGTAAATACCACGTCTGAATATCTACTAGCCTCATCGACACTTTTGCTGCTGCAAACATCCTGCAATCAACTATCTCCCAACCCAAACTCACACAACGTTATCCCCCTTACCACGCCAGTGAACTTAGTGAAAGAAGGAAGCACCCTACCCAATGACGGTGAAGTACGCCTCACTATCACAATCCAATCTTTACCTATATCAGTCACCTGTCTGTTCACCCATGACCTCACTTCTCTGAGATTGCGAACCACTCGGTGCTAGATTGAGCTGTCTACTGTCTTTTTCAAGACAAATCTGCCTTTTTTAAGGCAAACTGAGCAAATTGCCTTAGAGTTTCTCACTCTAAACCCATAACACACACACGCCACTAAACTCGGGAACAGACTGTCGGTGGTAATTACTGTGGTTGATACCTAACGGTGCCAACGAAGCCACAGTAGACCGTAAAACGAGACCGGCTACGAAACAATACCTGTGTTCGGAGTTGTCTTCGGGACCACTACAACACATCCAAGCCCACCCACATGCACAGAGGGGGGCCAAGAGCCGCTTCACATTTGGCCACTAGCTGCCCTTTTCAGGGCTGTGTGAAAGGGGCCACCCCAAAACCAGCGAGACAAAACCCAATAGAATCAGACTTTTGTCATTCACATCAACCGGGGGATAGAATGGAAGTGACACGGACGGCCAAGGTACATTCACCTTAGCCGACAAGTTGGGGAGAAAGGTAAGTGCAAACTCGACAAAACACTCACACCAAAAAAACCTGACACTGACAAACAAATTCGAGGCCCTAAAAAGGCCGCGACCAAAATGCCCAAACAAGACGGACCTACACAACAAGACAAATCCGAAAACCCCAAGACCGACAACATAAAAAAGGTACCCACCAATAGTAAACTGGGCACATCAAACTATAACCGAATCACGAAAACTGGCCAAAGAAATGGGAAACGACAATAAAATAACATACGTGACAAATGGGCTAAAATTCACACAAAACAGGCAAGATACGACTTGATTCAAACTTGTCAAGGACATGAAGCAAGAATTTCACAATTACACTTTGCAAGGGACAAGCCTGTCAAAGTGGTTATCAAGGGGCTCCCTCCAATATGGCCATGAGGACATCCAATCGAACTAATGGGGTAGGATACCCGTTACTGACGTAGACAGTTCACCAAAAAACACAGGCTGAAAACACGACAAAACAGTGACATACTGCGACTTCCAAGTCACAATCGCTAAAATCACAGAATCATCTAAAAATTGATTACTTAAACCACACGAGAGTCAAATAGTACCATAATCCCCCCAAAACAATAGCGCAATGCCAAGATGCCAAAGATAGGCCACATAAGAAAATTGCCAAAATTCCAGATGCGTCAAGTGTAAAAATTAAGAGCCCAAAAGATGCCCACAAAAAGAAAATACCACCCCGCCGATGCATAAAATGTAGAGGTAGCACACGGCTAACTACAGAATGTGTCCCGTTTATGTGGATTTACTCGAGAAGAGAAAAAGCCCTATCCAAGGTAACAAACAAACACACCCGGCGACAACAAGCAGCTTCCCAATTGAGACCCAGACAAACAACCAACCACAGAGGAGGCTCGTGTCCCCGCCACTCACAAAGAAAGACAACACAACAGCGGCCCGGGATTTACCGGAGTACGCGGCAGCAGTCCAAGGGGCAGCGGGCCGGCACAACCACACAAGAAAATCAATTCTGAAGTATTAAAGATCTAATTAGGCTACTAAAAGAATTAAACATTTTTAAAAATAATTTAACATTTCAAACTTATCTAGCAAGACTAAGCAATGCGAGATCCCACAGACAATGTTATTCTAATAGAAAGTGTGACTGAATATTTTACAAAGAGGGATGACTAACGGACCAAAGATTGGACTAAGGACATACTAGTGTTTTTATATGGAACGCGAACGGGATATCACGCAAGTAAAAATGGAGGAACTTTTCAAAACTATGGAATAGATATAGCACTAATAAATGAGAACCCAAATAAACCCAAAAAAAAAATTCCACTTTTGGGCTTTTGATTATACAGGAACGACGACCCAACGGAGGGAGGGGGAACTGCGGTTCCCTTATCAAAAACCTACCACATACGCCAACTACAAAATTAAAAACCTAGAAGCAAAAGCAATCAAGTAAATACCAAAAGGGGAGGTATCCTATTCGCGGCCATATATAAACCACCGACTAGACTTTACTGCAACAAGACTTAGACACAATCATTGACTCCCAAAAATATTTTTAGCAGGGGACTTAAACACAAAACCAAACCCAAAAATGGATAGCAGCTAACACAAGGGACGGTTTGGAACTCAACGCAGCAGACAGAAACGATACATAGTGATAGGGGCCCGGCGAACCCACTTTTTACCCTCTAACCACTACAAAGACCGATATTATAGATGTGGTCTTTGACCAACTGGGGGTGACGTCGGAGGAGTTTCAGTATTGAAAGGAGCTGGACTCTGACCACAACCCATGTTGTGCGAGATTTTCTATTAATCAGACATAGAAATAAAGGCCTAAAACAATAAATCACAAGCCCAATGGGGGTTTAAAAGATCATGAACCATTTATACCGAGACCATCACATAACAACAGAGGAAGCCGACGTACATCCAATTATTTACAACATGTTCAGGAAGCCTACAGATCCAACACAACCTTAGAAATAGTAAGAACGACCCAAGACCAGCACCCGGCCTTGACTTTTTGATAGTCAGAAAAGAGGGCGAGGATGGAGACTGGCAAAGGTACAGAACCCACACCATAGAACTGTATACAATAGACTCAGGGCACAAGTAAGGCTTAAAGTTAAACAAATAAAAACAAACAACTGGAACAACTACGTTACAGACGCCGCACTAGATTCCAGCAAAATCTGGAAAATATCAAAACAATTTAAAATCTGATAAAAAACAATCAGTCCAGCCATACACGGTGAGAACGGCATGGCTTACACAAGCTCTGAGAAAGCAGAAGCCATAGCCGTGACGCTAGAGAAACAGTTCACCCCCAATGACAACCCCAAAACCCAGGCTTTGTAAGGGACGCCAATAGATCAGTAAGAACATACTAAATAGACCCATGGCATCGCAGGCAGACCCAATAACCCTAGAAGAACTTAAATCAAAATAAAATGCCTCCCAAATAACAAAGCGCCAGGCCACGACCGACTGTCAAACGAAACAATCAAACAGTTTCCACCGAAAGCAACACTGATGCTTCTGCACATATTCAATGCCCTACTCTCACTCTGTCACTTCCCGGACGTATGGAAGCTGGCGAGAATAATTACCCTCCCCAAACTGGAAGGACCCGATGTTTCCTCAAAACAGACGGCCAATAAGTCTTCTCACCTCCCTTAGCAAATTATTTGAAAAAACTAATCCTAAAAAGACTGAACCACTTTAGTGAACAAGAAATATTCATACCAACCTTCAATTCGGTTTCAGGGGAAAAACACTCCACTATCTATCCAGTACTAAATCTAATAGAGGACGCAACAGAAGCTTCACAGAGAAAAAGAATATAATAGCAATATTCCTAGACATAGAAAAAGCTTTCGACAAAGTTTGGCACACAGGCCTACTACAAAAATTAATAAATCTTGGTTACCCCCAATGGCTCATAAACTCACAGTCGCCAGCTTTCTTGCGCGGAGAAAGTTTCAGGTAGTGATGGAGGGTTCAAAATCTAACACACACGACATAAAAGGAGGGGTGCCCAGGGATCATCACTCTCACCTCACCTGTATAACATATACATCTCAGACATTCCCACCCACGCTCAAACCAAAGTTAGACTTTTCGCAGACGAAACCATGATTTACACCGTCAATAAAAACATTAACTACGCCAGTCTGGCAATACAAAGATACCTAGTGACCTTACAAAACTGGCTCACAAACTGGCGGATCAAGGTCAACGCAGCCAAATCCGCAGCTTTAATCATAAGCCGTAGAAACAAACATCTACCAGCCCCACTCATTCTATTTGACACGGAAATACCGTGAAAAAAGAAACTAAATATTTAGGCATCACATAGACTCAAAATTAACCTGGCTGAAACATATTGTAGCCATCAATCAGAAAGCAACAGGCAGATTCGTTCAATTGTTATCCACTACTTAAGGGCAGGGAGCTAACAATACACACAAAAACAATACTATACAAATCCATGGTATTGCCAATAATATATATAACTGCCCAGCATAGAGTTACGGACCTAAGACTCACACAAAAAAACTACAAACAACACAAAACAAGATACTAAGAACAATCACTGGGGCACCACGGCGCACTAGAAACACAGACTTGCACACGATGACTACTGTAGGCAACTCCAGTGAGATATACAAAGACCGAAACAAGAGACTGTACGAACAGACAGACACACACTCAACGAGATAGTTAGGGACTAGGACGCTACGACCCTGCTGAACAGAGACACTACAAACGACCCAGGCTGGCGTAGTTGAGCTATTAATAATACTCTAAAACTAATTTATATTAAAAAAAAAATTAAAAACAGAAAAACCAAAAGAAATCAAAAAAATAACAAAAATACCTAGTTGAAAATACTAGATAAAAAAAAATATATATATATATATATATAAAAAACCTAGATGTAACTTTCCTAATTAATAATAATTTTACTTATTACACTCGACAATCAACTACGCCAAAGCGACAGCAGAACCACCAGTAACACCCCACCCATCCTTGATCCAATCTTAACCCGACCTTCACACACAATTCACTCATTTCATGCCATTACAACCTTAGTCACGGCCGGACGCCACTGGGATACCGCCTAGGTTGTCTACTAGCCAGAGAATAACGCTGGCGCCGGGGGCGGCCCAGATGGGGAATGGAATGTATCCACCTCAATCCTATCCAAGAAAAGAAAATCTACCCCAACAAGCAACTCCTTATAACCTTTGCCCCGCCGGACTCCACTGGGATAACCGCCTAGGTCAACCTTCTAGCCAGAGAATAACGCTGGCGCCACTGGCGGCCCCAGATGGGGAATGGATATGTAACCATCCGCGTCAAACCTATTCCCTACAGTCAAGTTAAACCTTTCGACCTTCCGGAAATCGACTCACTAAATCATCCACAAATCACCATCATACCTAAACACACTACCCACATCCCAAGAAAAGAAAATCCTCCCAATTCCCGCGACCCAGCGCAATCACTCACCATCATACCTTAAACACACTACCCACATCCCAAGAAAAGAAAATCCTCCCAATTCCGCGACCCAACGCAATCACTCATAACTACCACATTCCTTAAACACACCTTCCACATCCCAAGAAAAGAAAATCCTCCCAAATTCCACGAACCCAGCACAATCACTCAACAACTCACAATCATACCTTAAGCACACCTCCCACATCCCAAGAAAAGAAAATCCTCCCCAATTCCGAGACCAGCGCAATCACTCACAACTCACCATCATACCTTAAACACACCTTCCACATCCCAAGAAAGAGAAATCCTCCCAAATTCCCACGACCATCACAATCACAAATTGCACCTCAATGGGTAATTTACTAATACACGTGTAATTCTCTTACAGCCTCATTTCATCTGTTCATTTCATAGGTATTAATTTCATTCACGAGGTTAAGAGTCACGACAGTGACTCGGTACTCAAACAACAAATCAGCCTTTCATAGACAACCTGGCGTGGCATAACTGTCAAGTCAGATGTTCTATGTCGGGCAACAGCCGAAAGGCCCATGACCTCAGTGAACCATTGATCCTTGGACAACCATAGTTAGCTGAGCATAAATGCATACTGGACTATGTGTCTCAAAATCTGCATTAGGGAGTAAATGAACGATGCACGTTCTGTTGGACAGCACGGCCAAACGATGAGACCCACCCTATCGGACCCTATATGATATCCAAAATGACGTCACCCCTACATACGCTGAAAGGCTACTAGAAAATCCATAACGATCACCGAGCCATCTTCTCAACCCGAGGACCTCTCCGCAGAACCCGGAGTGCAACCCACAACATCATCTCAAAGATAAATGAGCGGATGTTCATCAAGCCATGCTGTTTTTCTGCCCAAGGTGTGCCATCATTAAAGGACAAGTCCAAGATACGAAATCTCAAGGCATCGTGGAGACTAGTCTGTACGAGTATAACTCCCCAATTGTCAGTGCTGAGGAAAAAATACAAAGCTTCATGCTTCTGTATTGATTACAGGAGGATTAATGAAGTCACCATTGACGCACCACCACCCTCAGTGAACCTCCACGGCACCTTACAAGACAATGGAGACGCCTAGATATTCACAATCTTAGATATGAAGTAAGGTTACTAGAAAGTGCCACTACATGCCAACCTAAACCTCTCACAGCCCTCGCCACGCCTGCGGGAGAAGCTCTGCAGTTCACCGCCATGCCATTTGGACTCAAAAACGTTCCCAACACCTTCCTAAAGACTCACGAGCTAAGAAGTCCTACGTGAGGAGATGGGAAAATTTTGCTTCGCCTACTTGGATGATTCATATACACACGCACATGGAGAGAACATTTTTGTCACCTATCAAAGGTCCTGGAAAGCATCAATCTACATGGTCATTGGACTCACTGTTCCCTACACATGTGCCACTTCGGAAAAACTACCTTGGAATATTTGGGAGATCTGGTAACTGCTGATGGAAACGCACCAAACCACAGACCATCAGGGATATGTATCTGTAATTGGCTCTGGTGTTTTACCTAAGATGCCCGAGCTTACTACATCCATGGCCAACTAGTGAAGGACAACAACTCCTGGAAATAGTCAATGGAATTGAAGAATCCTTCCAAAAGCTCAAGTTAGATTTTCACCAACTCCAACCTTCCAAGAGACTGAAAACCAGGTCAACCTTTCATCCTCCAGACAGATGCCAGTGGTATTATGTAGCATGTAGTTTATATAATATGACATCTAAACAAAAGTTTCATAAAAACAATCAAATTCCATAAAAACAATTAAAATTCCATAAAGACAATTAAAACAAGATAACAAGTACAAATCTTTTCCAATAAGATGTGGCAGGTGGTGACTTACTCTGAATTGATGTTGCCGGAAACGCCCAAGCGTCGAGGAACATTGCCCAGTGCAACTGTTGGCATCGTGAGCATTTTCACGTCTTGATCGAAGGGCACACGTTGAGGAAAAGAAAGATAACTGTCTCTGCTCGCCACTCTTCTGACAGAACTAATGAGGAAGTGGATTTATATTCGCAACTCCCTCCTGCTTTTCCCCTTAGATCTTCTGTTGTAGTCCGAGAAGTTCTTTTGCAATATAACAGATTCCCTGTGGATCAAATTTTTGTATTCCATTGTATTTATTCATTGGAGGAGGAACTACTCCATACAACTTCAGCACCGAAGACTACTGGTGGCCACGATGTTTCAGCATCGGTCTCACCACCGCATCGCATAATAAGCCTCTTCTGAGAACATTGAGTATTATGTCAGATATCTGACGTTGCTATCTATACCCCTCAGACATAGTTTCATGTATTAAAAGGTGTCACTTTATTTCAATGTCGATTAGACATTTAGTATTATGTCAGAATATCTGACGTTGCTATGTATGTCACCTCAGACATAGTTTCGTGTAATAGAATGTCTTGCTTTACCTTATATGTCCACCAGATATAGTGTATTGAGTTACAGTATCTGAGTCATTTTCTATGTCCATCAGACATGGTTTCTTTAGTCAAGATGTCTAATATCATTTTCTATGCCCATCAAACATAGTTTCTTTAGTCAGATTGTCTGACGATTATTTCCCTATGCCCATAAGACTTAGTTTAAATACGAGGGCTCTATGCTCTACATATGTATAGGACCAGGTGAATGAGTAAAATGAGTCTGTGAATTTGATTCCTTTTCTAAGTCATTAAGACATTGTTATTTTTTTATTATACTCAAAACGGTATGATCTCGTTATAATCTCTTTGTGGTGAAAATCAGATCATCTAACACTTTCTTCTTGGACCTAGTTAGGTCAGTGACTGGTTACAGTCACGATTGCACCCTTGTTTGTGTAGTATTTACGGTGCGCAACCGTGGGAGCACCACTAGATTGAGTAGTGGCCCACGATGATAATGCTTTCTTTTCGGCTCCTCCAGGCACCATATTTATCTAAGTGTTCAAAATAGTTTGTACTAGCTATTGTATGCCCTAGTAATGGGTATATTTATTTATTTATTCAGTGTTTACAGGCCGGTATCTTACAATCTTTAAATCCGGGCCGTTTTTTTTTCCACAACTTTTACTTAATTTACACAATTTTAATATGAATTTCCTTTTTATCATTACAAACACATATTTTGGCTCTTAACTTAAATGAAATTCAACTACCCTTAGCTCAATTTGATCCACCCGGGTATATTACGCCTCCGGTACCTCCCCCGCTAGGCCCTTCACAATGCTCGGGATTTCACTCCGAGTCCGCCAAGCGCTCAGCAGAGGTGGGCATCCCCATAATAACACTGGGGAGGCGCCTATCAGAGTGGTGCCCCACTACTTTCTACCCTTGGCAGCTGAATTTCCTAATCTACCCCCTATCTAGTTCCCCCGTCCCTAATTATATATATTAACTACTAACTAAGCTAAGCTAAAATACTAAAACTATTCTATTCCCATTACTGCCGGGGAACACCATCACCCAGAGGGCTGCAGGCAGCCGCCTTTCTCCATCTGGGTAATGGGTATATGTATAATTTTACTTTTGATTGCTCTGGCAGTATTCATTAGAAACGACCGGCCATGGTAAAATACTGTGTAGATGCATGATTGTTAGCCATCTATTATTTGTAAAAATGGAAGCTCCTCTTATATGATATTTTTCTTTAGTTTTTTCTTAACTCTGCATGAGGGTTAATACAAGATAGCTAGCTTGTGTTATATTCTTTTAAGTAACTCTAAAAATATAGGATTTGATGCTATGTTCCTATTTTCAATTGTTTTGCTATTATTCACAATTAGACCTTTCAGGTATTATTCTGGTAGTAGCTGGATATATTGTCTTTTTGATATTGCCTAAAACTTAATTCCCTTTTACTGCTTCTGAGTTATGGAAGATGGTTCAAAGTAATATCCTATGTCTAGAGCTGTTAAACTGAACAAAATGTTCTATCTAACTACTGTTGGTTCCTTGCGTACAATTAATACTATCTAATCGTCCAACCTATTCTTTTATATCTCGATAACGGAATACAGTTGTCATTAATTAATTGAATTTATATCTTGTCACTCATATGTAATTCTATATCTTTTAGTTTACCTTTTAATAAACCTATTTTGTTAAACTTATATAATTATTTGATGCATTTTCCTGCCCTATCCTTCATCAGGTATAACTTATTAAATTATGTAAAAGCAATCGTTTCTTTTCTACGTGATAGGAGAAGCAACGCTGCAATTGTACTTGGATCCATTTGTACCAGGACAACTCTGGTGGTGTTCCTCACGTTATTAGCACGCCAACGCGGAACTCACTCCAACAAAACAACTTTACGACGGTAACTGGAAAGAGTGTCTAGCTGTGGTATGGACAATCAAAAGGTGCCGTCACTATCTAGAAGACCGGCGCTTTACCTGCGTACAGACAACCAAGCTTAGCTTAGCTCAACTCAATGAGGGACCAACGAACCAAGCTCCGGTTGGGCTCTCTCACTACAGGCATTCTGTTTCACGTTAGAACACTGTCCCAGACAAGAAAATCAACATCCCGACGCTCTGTCACGCCATACAGATCCAAAACTTGCCGGATCCGAAAAAAACGACTGTAAGCGGATGATACCCATGTAATAAAACAGCCTGAGTCTATGGAACCACTGTCTCTTCAAAAGCTGGAGGCTCGCCAAGGGCCCTTGTATGAATATGTTGTGGAAATGCAACAACAGGACGAAAAATGCCAGAAAATAGTCGATGGAAGACCTATCAGGAGACGAACCTACCGACCCAAAGGACGTAAATTTCATGAACTCACACTACGTTAAGATAAGGAAAGTATTGGACCGAAGCAATAACGATGAACCATGGAGACACTAGTTCCACGAAACCTACAACCTAAAGTACTTTCCCAATACCATGACCACTCCCTAGCTAGCCACCCTGGAGAAGAAGAAGAAACATGCAGCTACATCTTACAAGGCTAAATCTAGATGGGGATCCGACAGGACGTAAACACATACTCAAAAATTACTTGTTCTGCGCTTGCTAGAAGGTCAGATTACCAAAGGGAAAAGAACCACTCCGACCTCGACAACCTCGTGAACCCTGGAAAACAGTCACCCTTGATCTAATGGGACCATATTCTTGAACCAGCTGAGGCAAGAGATTCATACTCTTCCTAAATGACCTATTATCTCACTGGATCGAAGCATAACTCCTCACCTCATCTGAAGCTACAGCATTGAAATGGACCCTCGAACAACCGGTATTTCCTCGATGGGAATATTCAAAGGTGATATTGTCATACAACGGAAGACCGTTTCATAATCGCTCCTGGGCAAGCCTGCCAACACTCGGATGCAGAACTCTGGTCCACACCAGTGTATAGCCCCCAGGTCAATCTAACTGAGAGGATAAATCAAGAGCTAAAAAAAAAGGTATTAGGCTACGCATCTCCAAGAATCACTGGGAGTGGGACCTTCACCGCTCCCAAATCTTGTTCACTCTACACTGTAGAAGAAATGAGGCTACAGGTATGACGCCGAGTCAGCTTTTGTATGGGAATACCCTACTCCGACCTGGAGATTGGAGATCATCTAACATAAATGATCAAAATCACCTCGAAGATCACCACACACTAAATGAGCCTAGACATAATGCCCAGCAGAGACAGGAAAAAGTAGAAAGTCACCAGGAACACTATCATAATTGTATACGCAAGAACCTAAAAGGAGGTCAACTCAATTTAAGCGTATCGACCAAGTCCTGGTATAAATCGATCACCTCTCCAGTGCCGCTGAGGAATTCCATGCTGGATTCGCCTCTAAATAGGATGGACCATACATGGGGGAGGAAAGGATAGGGGTAGTATACTGGGTTACCCATACAGATGGTTAACAACAAAAGGTATATCGTGGGCAGCTATGACCTGCCCCAAAACCAAAAACTCCTGGAGGCCACGCTTATCGAACCATCAATCTCCAATACAGACCATTAACCCAAACTTCCTTGCATTGTCCTTTGGCTTGTCTTTGCTTGTCTCAGGCCAAGTTCCAGTATCCACGACCTATAGGAAGAATGAGGACAAAGTGTAGTGACGTGTGGGGTAACATTGCCCATCATAAGTATACATAAAATTAATAATCAATGTGTAGTTATTCCCGCGGAGTGCGTTTATAATAAACCCCACAGACGGTTCAATATCGTTCTAGTTACGAACCTATAAGTTTGTTTAAATAAGATTGACCAAGGAGTATTTGTCTACGTGATAGGGTGGTTATAGTTTGAACTGGTAACAATAGTGCATAGCTCTGCGCTGGACAGCATCCCCTCGGGAAAATAAATCTCATTTGAGTGTTTGTGCGTGCTCTTTCCCGTCTAAAATACCCAACATAACCTTCCTTCCTGCCTGGTTCCCCCCGGTAATTCACTGAACCTTCCTGCCCGGTTAGATGCGATAACTTGCTGAAACCTCCTTACTGCCTCCCACCCGGTTAACCACGGTAACTCACTGAACCCTCCTTCCTGCCTCCCACCTGGTTCACACGAGTAACTCGCCAAACCCTCCTTCCTACCTTCCTACCCGTTACACCGGAGTAACTCAGTGAACCCTACTACCTGCCTCCCACACGGTTCACCACGGTAACTCACTGAACCCTCCTTCTGCCTCCCCACGGTTCACACGGTAACTTACTAACCCTCTTCCTACCTCCCACCGGTTCACCACGGTAACTCACTGAACCCTCCTTGCCTCCCACACGGTTCACCACGGTAACTTACTGAACCTTCCTTCCTACTTCCCCCCGGTTCACCACGGTAACTAGCCGATCCTTATTTCCTGCATGGTTCACCGCGGTAGCTTGCCGAACGTCCATCCAACCTCCCTCCCAACACACTCAAATGAGCCTACCAAAATGGGTTATACTCCCTAATCTGAGGAGATATTCTGTGTTTTTATCAAGCAGGGGCGACGACAAATTGATACGACTATTTTCACTGTTATTGAAAATCAAAATTTTGCAGGCATGTAAGAGAACCATCAGATTGCTACATAAGTCTTAAAATTTTAAAATTGTAATTCGGAACAGAAAATATTTGGAGGGGAAGGGGGAATAGTTGTTTGAAATCGCTGAAAAGCTATTAGAAAATATACTTTCCAATGTGGAAGCAAAATTAAATTTTGCAAATGAGTTAAACGATCATTCAAGATAACATAAATGATGGAAAGTTTGTAATTTAATCAGGGCACCCAAGAAATGAATGAAAGTGGAGTGTGGGGTAGACTCTATAAATTGCTACATTAAAGAAAAAAACTTTTTCTGTATGATAGTTTGTTCTAATTTCACATAGGCAGATGAAAAACTTTAAAAATAAAAAACACAAAAAAGTAAATAAAATTATCTTAAAAGGGATACATAGATTTGTGAATACAAACCTAATTATTATTGAAGGATAAGCTAGCACCTATCTAGCAGCAACATACAAAGTAAAATAAACCACAACTGGCAAATAGCTCGGTGAACCCTAATGTTCTTTAGTTTAACATGATAGAATTTATGACATGTATCTTCATAACACGCTATTATTTCATGTATACTCTTTGGTAAACCTTTATGCTTTGTTTTTACAAAATATTTTGGTAACAATGTATATTACTTTGTACTTATAATCATGCTTATGCAAATATTGCGTTTGCTTGTGCACTCGGTTTGGGTGTTAGTTAAGATATTTCACAAATATCTAATTTATTTTAATTTATTGATATCAATAATTGGCACGGATTGCCTAGTTATTACAAGATTGTACAAGAAGGAAGTTTAAAAATGTTGGTACCGGATGGTGAACGTCCTAATTTGATATAGCTTTGATGCGGCTTACTGTGCGAAGAACGTGTCAAATTCTAGTTAGTAAAAATACAGGTCCCACTTAAAGTAAACGTGGACAAAAGGAATAGGTGGACTTGTGTCACGGACCTGATTAGCAAGAGTGTCTTATTGTGGAGTAAAAAAGGCCGATAATATTGGGGAAGGGGCAGAGTCAAATGGATAAGGATCAGGGAAGTCCCAACTGGTTCTAACCCAAACTGCAGAGGGGAAATGGCCCAAAGTATCGTATACTCACAACACATAACCGCTGCATCTACCCCGTTCTCCCCGTATTGCACAATATCCTCAGTTAAATTTCATTTCACGGCGTCAGGTGCTTCTTTATACATACAATGCTTATAGGCAAATTATATAGGGTTGATGATTGATGTCACTGAAATCTGGTACAAGAGGGCGATATTTATTAACAATTATTAACAATATAATAGTTAAGAAGGAATCTACCTGTTAGTGATGAGAATGTCAATAAGATCCTGCGTGTCCTGGCAAGTGAAACTGGCGAGGTGTCCTCCCTCCGATTGCACTCCTCCTCTGCCTCTAGCCATGGTAGAAAAATTTTCCCCTCACAAAAAGTAATGCACTTTTCCCAAGGCTCTACCCAGCCAAAAACGGAAAACCGTCCAAACATTTTCTGATACCGAACAACGCGGGAAACCACAGACGTACTTTTACCATAGCCCCCGGGATCCCAAACCAGAAAGATCACGTTGCCACGGGACACCACCCTTACGTTCCTTGGAATCTTTTTCCCTTCGTGCCCCTCTGACCACAAAGGAAGCTCCATCCCAAAACGTGAAAAATCAACCCATCAAAAAGGGGTTTCCTCAAAAATTGGGCGCACCACTGAGATGTTTTATTATTGTTTACCCGGGTGGAAATGGGTATTCCGTCTCGAGGGGCGGATTTTTCACCACTTGCAGCTGTACTGACCCACGGTTGCCGTATGGCAAAGTACCCGGGAATGTACAGTGGAGACCTTGATGTGGCCGAGATTCGGGGGTGCCCTTTGCGGGGACGGGGAAAAAGTCACATTATAGCAGTATCTACAAGATGATACATAAAGGCAAACACTGGCAAACCCTTTGGGAATTTAAAAGGAAAGTTTTTTGATGTCAAAGTAGAGGGGAAGTATATTTTTCAAAACCGGTCAAAGGAAATTTTCCTCCAACTTCCCACAAAAACCCTTGTAGTTGTGGAAATGTTGGATTGATGAGTTCAGGAGAAGTATATTTTTTCCCCCATCTTGACAAAGGGACGTTCAGACGAGTCAGTTCAATAAACAACCCCCTCTACGGTCACCTTCTGGTGACGGGAACTTTGACGTGGCACTTTTTAAAACACCAGGGGGGGAAAGCCCGACCATGTGATATTGGCTTTTGGGTTAGCCCCAGAGACAAAGCACATTCTGGGAACACAAACAAAAAAAGGGTACAATTTTTTTTTAGTTCACCCAAATAAAAATAAATGGCCTTTAAATAAAAAACTAAATTTTTTAAAATGTTGAAAATTAAAAATTTAGTTTTTTATGTTTTGTGAAAGAAATAAAAAATATACTTTTAAAAAAAACCCATTTAAACCAAACTTACTTAAAGATTTTAAACATTTGTATAAAACTAAAAAAGGGACCCATGTTGCCCAGGTTGACCGCGCAATCTTTTGAGTGGTTAGCTCAAAGGGAACCTTTATTTTTTTCAAACACAGAGAAAAAAACTCTTCATTTATTCCTCCCACTCAGTTTTTTTTTTAGTTTAAAAAAAATTTCCCAAAAAATTTTAGAAAATGATCTTTGAAAGGGTTTACATGTTGTGCACAGGAGCCAAAATAAGTTCAAAATAGTTTAGAACATAAGATATACACTTTAATGAATAGGGCCCCCCGCTCTCTTGGTTTATAAAAACTTATATCATTACCTAATAATTTGGTTTTGGGTCTGAAAATAGTGTTTTTTGTTTTTCTTTCCCCCAAAACAAACTCATTTTAAAAAATTAAAATTTTTTATATATTTTTTTCCCTTTTTAAAAAAAATTAAGTTTACTAAAAAAATACACACAAAAAAAGACCAAAATACCATTATTAACTAAACAAACCTTTTCCTCAAAAGAAATATTTTCAATCCTTCTATTCTTACAGAACAAAGGAGTGGCCCCCTACCTAAATTGGAATGATGTTATGACGTTGGGGAGGTTTTGTACTTTCTGGGTCTTTTTTCGTTGGATTACACATTGTGAAAGTAATTATACTGTTCTTGAAGACCTTTTTTCTTCCATTCTTCGTTTTTTCTTTTAAAATGTAATAGTTTATCAAGTAATTCCCTTTCCCTGTTCCCCTTTTTTTGAGCTCTGCCTAACTCCCGCAACTTAATAATTGAACTCCCCCGGTAAAAAATTATTCCCTTTACAGTTTTTTAAAGACTTCTTGATGACCCCTTAACTTTACTGAAAATTCGATGACTTTAATAAAACCTTTTTTTTCGACGATATAACATTTAACAACTTTCCCTTGGGTTTTCTCCTTTAAAAAAAATATTTCGACGTAACTTAACACACATCAGGAACTGTTTGTGATGGACTTAAACTCTTTTCCCTGGGCCTGGAATAAAAATCGTCTATATCCTCAGGCAGTCACTGCCCTTTTCAACGACAGGGGACGCAGAAAATGACCTCCCAAAATCGCACTCTTAAAAAAAACCATTTAAAAAAAATACTTCTCCTCATAGATTATCTCGTAACTTATAAAATTGTCATCTCATTCATATTGCTGGCTTGCTGGGGTTTTTCCTTATCTTCCATGGGCATCCTTGCATAGCCTCCCTTCTTAATAATTACAGACATCAATAAAAATAAAAAAATAAAAAAAGTCATAATTAATTTTCGGGGGTAGACCCAATAGATACATTTATAAATGAAAATAACAGATTTTTTCTTTTTACTTTCAAAACTTGACGCTTCACAAGGTGTAATAAGCTTTCATCCCATATGGATATGATCCTCGGACCTCTGCTTACTGATCTCTACAAATCCATAGCTTGTACTTTCCAACGCCTTATGCTGCTTAGTGAACTATCCCTTGTTTTTTTTTCTAAATCCAGTGCTCAGAGATTGACACTGCCCTCAACCTTCAACTGTTCTAAAACATTCCTTTAATACAGCTGTCAAACCACATGATTCAAGGGATTAACATGCCTCCCAAAATCTATATCATTCAATCCATTTCTTTAAATTTTACACATTAAAAAATCCTTTTATTTGACCATTTGCTACCTCTTTCAATTCATATGCATTTTGGTGGATGACACGTGTTATCAAATAGGGACCGAATATATTATAAACATCTTTTTAGTTTCTTTTGAGAAGAAATCTGACACAGGGTTGTCCTTTAATAATACATTGTCATTAACATAGAAAGGAATTGATTTTCTCTTTTGATATCTGTTTCTAGACTTGGCCGCCTGCTCCAATCGGTGTCTTGCCATTTGAATCAAAGTGAGCAACACTATTGCTGGATCATCTTCCTTGGCTCTCTCTCCATCCAACCTAAGGTCGTAGAAATGTTTGTCCAAGAATATGCCTGGTCGTATTCCATAACGGACTTCGTAAGGTGATAACTGTGTAGAGTTGTGTACCAAAGTATTCAACAATCTCTCCAATATGGGTACATACGTAGGCCAAGTGGTATGCTTTTGGTGACAATAGCATTTCAAAAATCGTCCAATCTCCTTCATTCCTCTTTCGCAGGGATTCGAAGCAGGATGGCGAATGGAACTATGGGTGACCTGAATGCATAGTCCCTCTAATCGGTGATGCCACTTATGACTGATGAACTGTGAACCATGATCTGATAATATCTGTGTAGGCCTACCTACACTGGCAATGTATTTTTCTACTATAGCAATGCATTCTTCACGTTAGCTTTCTTTAAACAATACAGCTGGCAAATTTTGGAAAATCCATCTACCATTGATAAAATATATGTTAGCCCGTATTAGCCTTTGGTAACGGTCCAAATAAATCCACTGAGACCAACTGGTTGGGTTCCTCAGATAGTATGGCCTGATATGCCCCTTCAAAATTGTTACTGTATTTTTATTTTTGACACATCTCACTTTTAAATTATGTCAGCACAACACTTATACATGTTAGGCCAATAAACATAACGTCTTAAATTGTTGTAACACTTAAGTATTCCAAAATGTCCTAACTTTAGGTGGGTGTGGGATATCAAATTATCCCTCAAAACCTCTGGTATGACAACTTGTCCGGACAACTCTAATAGATTTTTTGCTCGGTTTTCTTGTATAATATTCCTGCTTTTACTATATTCTTGTCTAGTCCGGTATTATTCTTATCGGGATTGGAATTCCTTTGTTGTGGTTGTTCTAGGAGAGTTTTGATGTCACAGACTTCTCAGTCTTCATTCTGGAACTTCTGGATATCTTGAAGTTGTGAGTCGATATCAGGTTCCCCTACTAGTTGCCCTAATAATACCATAAAACTGTCAAGGGCCTGGAATGTGTCTGGTTCCAGCTCCCCTTGTCATTCAATGGATACCAACTCAACGCATCTGCTTGTTGGTTATCTTTGCCAGTAGATATTCAATCCCAACTCAAATTCTTGTATGGCTAAAATCCACAGGGCTAACCTATATCACTCTTCAATCGACAAGTGTTCATGAATGAAAGTGTTCGATGGTCTTCTGACAAAATAATTATCTTTTGTCCTAACAACAAGTTTCTGAACCTGTGTAGTGCCCAAACAATGGATAAACATTCCTTTTCCGTTACGGTGTACCTGCGCTCAGCAGAGTTCAACTTACGGCTATTCATGGCAGTATACCGACGCTGTCCATTTCCATCCAGCTGGCTGATGGTCACCCCAAGCATAGGCACTAGCGTCTGCTGTTAGGTAGACCGGTTGATAAAGTTTTGGTTATTTCAAGGTTTGATATTAAATGAACAAACTTTTCAGCTTCTGAAAAGCTGATTCCTCAACCTCAGTCCATTTCTAGGCTGCCCCTTTGTTTAATAGGTCGGTGAGAGGAACTCCTACTTCAGATAACTGATTTTTGTATCCACGGTAGAAGCCCACAACTCCCAGGAATGCCTTTATTCCTGTTTTGGAATTGGATGACTTATGTTCCCTTATGATTCTTAGTTTTTCACTATACATGCGCATCCCATCACATGTCAGATGTGCCCCAAGAATGATGGAACTTGATCTCTGTAAAATAATGATTTATTTAGTTCAAAGTCATCCATATCGAATGAGACTGTTTTAACGTACACTCCAAATGGAACAAATGATCTTAAAAGACGGGTACGTGATTAATAAGTCATCAACATATGCTCTAGCACACCCCGTACATTCATTACCTAAAACCTGGTCCATACATAGGTAAACTCAGCCATAGCATTACTTAATCCAAAAGGCAATTAATTGAATTGGTATTGTCTATACCGGTACAAAAAAGCTGTTACTGTCTTACCCCAGGTTTTAAACTCAGCTGATAGTAACCTTGGGTTAGGACCACTGAAGTCATATTCTTGATACCATAGAAGCCTTGCAGCATGTCCCCGATGTTAGTGGATGACTCATAGCTCTTGCGTATTAAGGTATTCAACTTCCGAGCATTCAAACATAATCTTACCGATTTGTCTTTTTTTTTTATAATGCAGACCAGTGGATTCACATATGGACTTGAACAGCGACTAATAACACCATGATTAGAATGGCCTGAATATGTTTATCCAATTAAGCCTCATATACCTTTGGAAAGGGAAACTTTGTATAAAAAAAACTTCTCTTGTGAGGGGTAAGTACGCCGGTAACTGTTATTCCTTCCCGGCTGGTCAAAGACAACTTCTCGGCATTGCTATAACACACTCAGTAAACGTTTACTTGGATGACAGCTCGAAATGTTACTGAAGTAATATCTAATATATCACTACACCAACAGTTGACATCTATCACTTTGGATGACTGTAATGAAAACAGATAGTAATTTATATAATCTGATAGTTAACCACAGAAATTTAGGCCAATATTATTTATATATTTATTTGAGGTCAGACACAAAGTTTATTTATAGTTTTATTCCCCTTAAAAAAATTCAACACCAATTTCACAAAAACTTCTAACGAACATATCTTCAAAATGGCGGCTGACGAATCTAAACCATATGATTGAACATAACGGTAAACAAGTTTTTTACAATGATGCAGACACGCAGTTGATGAAAATATTTTATTCAGTTAAATATTTCAAAATACGATAAAATAATGATAAAATCATTTATTGTATGTAAAAAAATGAACACAATTTTCTCTTTTCCAAGTAAATACGATGCCTGTAATAAAAATATTGATGTGTGCACTATATTACACAAAATCAGTAACGTTCCAAAACGAAGAATAAGTACTTTTAATTATGTTTAAAATATTGTTTCGAGTTGAATAAAAAAAATTATTTAAAAAAATGAAATAGTATGAGAAAACTTAAGTTTATGTTATTTTAAATGTAATATATAACAGTAATTAAAGATCTTTACATTTATAACCAAAACTGTTATTTTTTACAATTGTTGGCAACCCAAAACCTAAACATATGATTTTCGAACTGTCATCCAGGTAAAAACCTATCGTGAACGGAATATAATGACCAATTTCTATA
>JBCFYV010000012.1:43034067-43061224 GCA_039000515.1 Timema cristinae
ATATAAAAAACACTTCGACAGCTAAAGAGTCGAAAATGATTCTCAGTGAAACAGGCAGTAATTGGAATCAAACCTTGTACATCCGGATCCAAGCCAAGCATTATAAGGATTCCAACTCAACTTAACTGCTTAGTATAACCTAGGTGTTATCGGCCTGCTAAGTGATAGCTCCCCTTTATACTTATCTCTAGAGGTCCTTGGTTCAGTTCCTTGCGGTACCATAGATAAGTATTTTTCCCTAAAAGAGAACCGTTTTTATGACCACCATGGTCTGGATAGTTAAGCTTAAATTAGATTTACTGAAAATTGAAAAATGACGCCTGGACATGGGAATCAAACTCGTGCCCGGGTGTCATTTTTCAATTTTAAAAATATAATATCTATATGCGGCTAAATACGTACTAAAACAAATATAATAACTTTGGATATTTGATTCTTAAATTAGGTTTAGTAAATTCACTGCCTTCACGCCTTCATAACAATCATCAAATCATCTCATTTCAGGTATTCTTGTAGGGCCTACACAACCTCTAAGATATACTCTGGAAAACTTTATGTTCCCACACAGTATATGAAAGTCTAAATTTACAGAGACCGAACCAAATAGAGTAGAGCCCCGTTATCCACTGATTTATGTATCCGGTGTCACCGCTGCTCAATTTTAATTATATTTCATTAAAGGAAAAATTCGTTTATAAGTCACAATGCCACATCATCAACCCAATTCATCTCCACATCGTGGGCATTGTGATATACTACCGTCGTCGTCATCATCATCATTATCATCATCATCATCATCATCATCATCATCATCATCATCATCAGTGATCATTGCTGCAAGTAAAATGGAGAAGAAAATAGTAAGTACAATGTGGTGTACAGTACACGTTATTATGAAATTTATTAAATGTTGATAATGTCTTACTCTTAATAATTTATCATAATTTATCCTTACCATATTTATGTATGTTACATGAATATCACGTTTTATAACGGTTTAGTTTTATCCGTGGTTTAACTTAACCATGGTAGATCTAGGAACGTATTGCCCTTGAATATGGGGGTCCTATTGTACTGAATTTCTCAGGGTCAAGTGTGACATACTGTAAAAGAAAACAACTAGAAGTAATAAAGTGTATGTAATATTGACTTACCCAGCGTCCAACTTAAACCTACATAGGTGAATTAACCAAATATATAACCCGCACATTTGGCTACTTGGAATAAGCATCATGTTCACCTAGTCTAGTTTGCCACTGCGATGACATATATGTCAGGTTTTAATCTCAATGGTGTATGGATGGTTGGATGGTGGTCTCCCCATATTTTACTATACACCCTCCATTCTTACACATGCGATTTATTTTACCTAAAATTATATCTTTCTTATTTCCACCTCGGTATTATAACCAAACGGGGTTCGTTTGGAAACGCTCGGGGGAAAAAAATAACACTAACAGAAAACCACTTGCAGTGCAATCGGTAAAAAAATAAACTCCAGCTTTTTGGACATACGTGCAAACTCTTCTTGCATTGGCGGTCAAGGCTAAAAGGTGAATACCAATGCAGATATGAATCGATTGAATTCATAAACATTTATTACGATTATAGCAAACAGAATTCTACAGGCTATATATAGATAAACAGCTATATCGGTCAAATGTTGAACGAGTAACTTTAAATTTTAAAGCTGAACTTTATTTTATTCTCTATCGTAAAACTATATCTGGGAAACGTGTGGTTTTTTATTTTAAATGTATAGAGTTTCAAATATTTAAAGTAAAAACCTTGGGATATTTATAGGGCTTGTTTATATATTATTTGATATCACTTATTGCTACACATCATAGTTATTTACATATCTACTTTATTGACTTAATTATGAGGAAGGTTTGATTTAGAGTAAATTTGTCTATATTTGCGGGGAGAGTGAGTGAAAAGCATTTAGGAAAAACCATCTTTAGTATACTCAACTGGGTTTAGAAACCATATTTCCCCCTTCATAAGCAATCCTATGAATTTCAATAGCTAATCCTTTACTATGAATCCATGGAAACAGGTTTTATATAATTTAAAGTGAATTTCTCAAAATAATTAGAAAAGTATTATACAGGTTGAACCCTATTCATAACTCAAAAAGCTAATTAATAGGGTCCGAATAAAAAAACAATAACAAAAGACAGAGTACGTGTTGTGAGTCATGAATACTAAGAAAACCTGGGTATGTAAACTATACCCTAAACACGCAATCCGATCCGATTGCGGAACATGCCCCATGGTCACCCTCAATAACAAAAAAACTTCCTCCTATTAATTTACCTAACAAAAACCTTAGAAGTTGGGGAGTATTAAACCTAAGGATATGTTAGTGAAAGAGATATTGAGTAAAAGGTAAAGTCCATAAAAATGGATAATTTATTACATATTTAAATATAATATGAACAATAAATAACAGGGAAAAATCCCTAAAACATACAGAAAAGGTCGTGATCCCTACGGCAAAGTTTCATTTGAAGGATGCGCAAAATATTATAATGATTACCTCCAAGAATTTAAGTTAACAATAACTTAAGTTAAATACGTAATTATTAGTCAAGAAAGTACAATACAGAATTTTTTTATGTTAAATCTCTCTGAAATCCTAATTTTTTTACATGAAATATACATCGATTTAATTATTGTTTACAGCTCTCAAACATCATTAAATACCGATATGAATAATATGCCTTACATCGGCTTACCCAAAACATAAATAATAGCAAAATTGTTTACTATTGAGCTTAACGTTGATTAGTACACATTTAGTTATCATAGTATAAATACTAATTTTTAATAATGAAAGTAACTATGGTTATTTCCGATAATCTCCTCACTAGCGCTATTAGCGTCTAATAAACTCAGTTCATAAACACTTTCTATTTACAACATAATAACCTGCGCTTTTGTCTAACTAGTGTCCAATAAACTAAGTTCATAAAGAGTATTCAACTATTCTTTCACTTGCGCCATCAGCGTTCAACTCCATAACTAATATCTCATAGCCTTGAACCCAAGTTTTAACACAAAGACAAAATATAAGTCCAAACAAAAGTTCCAAAGCGTAACATTTGACCAAGCAAATGTTGTTGATATTCTTCGACAAATGTTAAAGTTAGATAAAAATTTAGTGTGCCAAAAAAAGGACTTTTATATTCCTATATTATTAAAATTATCTGAAATTTGAAGTTTGTTTTCACAATGCTGTCTGTTTGTCCGTTGGTTTGTCTGTACCTTAGAATAGAGCCAACACTGTTTTACGGATTGGGCTAAGACTTAGTATATGGGATTTTTATACGGTCCCCTCAAGGGGTTTTTGTAAATAGAAATCCAACCCTAAATTTAAGGGTCGTTTTCTTAACGGAAAAACAGAAAAACTTGATTTTATCGAAATTCGCTCAAAGGATTTTTATTAAATTTTACATCTCGACACTGTTTATCTTTATATATAAGTTTATATTTCTCATTTTATCATGAAAATGACTTTTAAGGGTACTTTACACAAGACAATTTTTCTGATTTTCATCATTTCTTTTAAATTATTGGAGATAGAAAATAACTTATCATTGTAAAGTTGTAATATTATAAAACATAATATATTATTTGAAATATATTTATATAAAACCAAAAAGTTTGGGCTAAAAGTTAGTATATATATTTATTTAATTCAATTATTTGAAAATAAATTTGATTCTTATGCTCTTTGGCGGACAATGATGTTTCTCTTTTCTCAATTTTTCTATAACATCGTTACTAATTCTTAATGCCATAAAGCAAGTAACAGTTTATATTATCTCATCTATGATACTTGGTGTAATGTTACTACAACAATGTAGAGACTTATTATTTCATTTCACAAATCTTACGAGTTTTTAGTAAATGTCTATTTTATGATAATGTCGGAGAAAGTCTGTGTGGAGCACCATACCATTTATTTTAATTCTTTCTATATACAAGTTTAAAAAGTTTAATCCCATGATCAACGGTTTGTAACTTTAAAAAGTTATCCAATAATTCTTCTCAGACAAAAATTTAAACCTTTAATCCAAGGAAAAAATATTTACAAACTTTACCCAAGCAAGGCCGTACACTTAAAGCAAGCTTTACGGAAGATGATGTGATCCTTACGTCTTAAGGCACGTGGCAAGTGGTGTGAATAGCTTCAAAACCAAGAAACATAGGATTTTGAAACGTTTCATATGTATTTATTATGAAGCCGTAGGATAAACACATGCGTTGTATTTTTTATATAATTTATTGTGAGCCTGATGTCTATACACTTTTATGTTCACTTCTGATGATGTCTTTAAACGCATAACAAATATATTATACATTAAAAATATGCACTTATTGAATTATTTTTCCTTGTCACCGTGAGCATATTTTAATCAATTTTTTTATATTAGAAAGCCTTTTGACATCTAGATCACCAATTTGAGGACAGGGTGTGTTGGGTCAAGCAAAAATGAATATATATATATATATACATAAAAAACTTGGTTTGTTCCTACATACTTAGGCTGTAACTTGTTTGGTCTTTTTACATATATTATGAACTGGTGTTTTTAACTAGGTGATCAGTGGTATGGGCAGTTCCAAAAGCAAATAACATATACATCAGAAGCTTGGTGTATACAACTACGTACGGATGCTGGCAAAATTGCTCTCAGGCATTTATTTTTTCATGTAAAGTGAACATGACGCCCTAGATCTTGTGACTATCAGTGTGGGCTGATTTAAATCAAACAAACTTAGAAATATAATACTGTACATACGAAGAACGGTATAGGTGAGTGTATAAAGCTATTTTAACATCCATATATCTTATAACTATTCTAATGGCCAAAATCGTGTGAATACCATGTTTTAATGTTAAAAAGGTATTCCATATGGTTCATTATTATTATTTGCAATTTGGTAGCGTAATGGATCTATTTTACCCGTGTAACGCCGTGGGTTACACTCTCAGTTTATTTGCATAAATACCACAAAGTGTCGGAACTGTAGCTGAGTTTTACTACAAAACTATCGATTTAAACAAGCAATCAAGGTGATTTATGAAATTCTTTCTTTCGATTTACAAACCGATCATTGTTTTAGTTAAACCATCTCTTGAATAATTTGTTAGTTTTATCTTTTACTGACAGTTCATCCTATCCTAATATTTATTGTGTCAAATCTTTAGTTACTAAAGATTTGACACAATGCATACTAAGATAACAGCGAAGTCGTAATAGAACAACAGTAAAAGAAAAATCAGTTCAAAGTGACGCGATTAAAATTTATAGCTCTAGATAATTTATAAACGACTTTTTATGAATAAAATAAGTTGAGCAACTTTAAATAGCCCGATAATTATTCTCGTTATTTTATATAACGTCAATCTGTTTTCTCTTCTCATTAATATTAAGTTTGTTAAATACAATTTAAATTGGATTATTTTAATTTAAACTTTTAGAGCTTAAGATTTGTCCAAGCACTTTTGGTACTTTGCTAATAAATTGCTTAACTACGTAAATTAAAAAAGTTCCATTATAATAACAAGTTACATTAAACTTACATAAAAAATGCAAATCACCCTTGAGATAAATTAGATTCGAAATTAAGTTTAAAGAATTTTTAGTGTACGTATGTTGTAAAAAAACTCCCACGTCCCACATTTTTTCTGATCAGCCCTGCATTTACCTTAGAAATATATTAAGTTGTAATATTATATTGACCTAGTCCACGTGTCATATATATTAAGCAGTTACCTCAGGTTATTGTATGTTGATTTCCATCCCAACTTTCTTAGTAATAAACTTATCAGACCATTATGAAAAGTGACTATATCTACTCTCATCTATCCATACATCAGACTATATGATCTGCAAGCTAATATGTTTTTGAATTTTTGTCACTTTTGAGAATCATAACCCTGTTAACAAACTATAAAGTTTGGATCACTTCTATATTTTAAGCATTCTTACCATAGGTAAGAAGACCAGACAATATTTAATTAAGATAACATCACTCGTATGTCTCCAATGGGAAAAATCAAGGTAGGGACTAAAACATTACAGATATTGAATTTTTGTTTTGTCTAGAATCTAGGCTCCATGCCAGTAATTTCGGTTTGCAAATAGGAGCTTCGTTGCGATTTCATTTCACGTAATTGGAGTATTCCATGATAAGGAATGTGTTTTCAACAAAATCTGTGTAATGGAACAAAATCTGGGGATCCATGAAACTTGTGCTTAATTCCAGTTACAAACAGGGAGTCGAACCGGAACCCATAACCGAAATTAATATTTATTTTTAAGTAACCAGCGTCGGAACCGGAGAACTAAACACACCATCCTGGAGAACTGGGATTGGAATTGGAACCGTTAAATAATTTTATGCTCTTAGAGGTTCTAAAAGGTTTTTAAAAGTTCCTAGTTTAATGGAATTGTAAAATAATTTTAATATGTTGTACTTTTTTTTTTTCCTAATCTTAGTTCAATTTTGAAATGTGGTTTTTTCCCATTTGTCATTATGTTCTGAAAAGGCTTGATACATTTTAGCTTACTATTTTGTTTGAAATCTCTTTTCTATGATAATTAGAAAATATTTAATAAGCCCTTAGTAATACATAATAATGTTAGATTCCTGAGGAATGTCGTGACTGTCACATTGTTCTATTTTCTCACTTTAATATTTAAGCTAGAGGTTTAAAAAGCTTTATTTAGCTTTAATAGACCCCATTCCTTAGGACTTGAAATACGTAAACTAAGAAATCATAACTTTTGGAGAAGCAGTCTAAGCCTATTGTACTTAGTACTTCCAGGAAATGAAAACTGATAATCTGTTGGTTGGTTGAACATCTTTTAATAGTGGAAAAAGGGTGATGGAGGGTGGCAAAATGTGAACTTTAAATTCTTTCACTCAGGTTTAAATTAGGAAGAAGATCAGTGAATGTGTTCCCTGTGTACAGTGGAGAGGTAATTTTTTATTATTATTATTTAGCACCACGTCTTACTACCCGTTCGGGTTATACGCTTATGGATTAGGAATGGGGAAGGTTGAATTAGATGAAGTGAACCCGCATTTGCGTGGAGGGAGTGTGGAAAACAATTTAGGATAAACTACCTCCAGTTCACCCGACCGAGATTCGAACCTCGATCTCCACGTCCTCAGCAGTCGAGCTCAACACGACAAGCGTGTTGGCCAACTACGCCACCGAGGCGGGTGCAGAGGTAATTAATTATTGTTGTTAGTAAGTGGTTTATATAAAACTAAAGTCCGTATCACACGACACTAGCTCGTACTTGAAATCCAGTGTGCTAGCTAGCACTAGCTAGCACGTCATCATCTAGCGTCGTGTGAATCAGAAAAAGTATACTGGTTCTGCCACTTTGTACTGGCTACCATACTAGTTGTGAGGATAGAACACGTGCTATTTTCGTACTAGTTTTGACACTGGTCTGTGTAATTCAACCAATCAATGCGCGCTGAGACTGTTGTGTAGAGAAATGGAATAAATGACGCCAACATGGTCATCGGATGTGATTTTGTTGTTGGCAGAAAATTATTATAAACAATTTTGTTTATATAATACCAAATTTCCACAGTATGACAATATATTTAATATATATAAATTTAATTTAAAACATGTCATCTAAAAACGACAAACTGTGTTCCAGACCCTATTTTAATCTAAATAAACTTGATAGCATGCCAACCTTGGGGCGTTTTTTTTTTTTTTTAGAATATAAAGTGTGCGTAGGCCTAAAAAAGAACATTTGTGTATCAAGGATACTGTACTTGGACACCCATGGGCTTAGGGGCCTCTGACCACATTGTAAATAAATGAATACAAATTTAGGGAGATACTAAACGTTTGTGTCATCCCGAATGTATATTACCTAACCTCCAAATGTATCATATTTAGCATCCTGCGACCATTATTTCGTCTTTCCCAACAAGTACCGTGTCCATATTCTTTTTCTTACGCTTCCTCTCATAATTTTCAATAACTTTATTAGTAATTAATGCAGTTGCTGCACCCAAAATTAATCTCTGACGTTCGATAAATATTTGCACTAAAACCTAGTATCAAACTAACAGCGTGTGCATACTCTAGTCCCGTTTCCATTGTACTAGCTAGTATACAGATATCTAGGCGCTAGCTAGCACACTTGATTTCTAGTACAAGCAAGTGTCGTGTGATAGTAGCTTAAGTTTTGAATTTTTTTGACTACTAGATTGACGGTGACATATCAAGATGCAAATTATAAGGATGCACTATTTGTATTAAGGTACATTATAATATTTATTTTTTTATTTTTGCAACACTTTTGATCCAGATTGCTATTTACAAAGTGGTTCTCCACCTGCCTTTTACGCAAATGTGGATGCACTTTCTCTAAGTATAAACGTATAAACTTCAGAATTCATTAAAAAACATTATTGAAATTAGTACATTGACGTAGCCCAAGATGATATAAAGACGCTGTGCTATATACAGTAGTAATGGAATTATCCCTTTGCTTAATATTTCAAGCCCATGTATGTTGAAATCAATACCGGAAGGTACTGTTATTACCTCCAAATGGCATGGTACACAATCCATAATGTATTAAAAGGGGGTTTAATGCTCTATGTTGTACTGTTATAATAGCATTAGGCCTTTATCCTGCTATAGGCTTACATCCAAAGACTAGTTCAACTTATTTAAAATATAATATTGTTCAATGGTTATATAAAATTTTAAATTGTAACAATCACGATAATTTACAATTACTGTATTGCATATAGGCCTAATGATCAAATAAATATATAACGAAGTAGCCTATATTAAAAATTTGAGCTTAGTTGATATGAATGCTCTACAAAACAGTTGCATTAATTCTCCTAATTACCATTTTTTCCCTATCCACTCACATAATCTTCCATTAACGATAATATTAAGTTTCGCTTCCTCTTGAAATATTAAATTCTTAAAATTTATTTTTAGTGCTAGTTGTTATATAATTTAACTTGAAGTGCAAAGGCAACCCCTCACTACATACACAATGTACAAGAACAAGATGGATACCCTAGGTGTGAATGGACGAAGCCACCCATGCACAGACTGCGTTGCTTCCATCCTAATGATAAAATATACGTCATTGACCTAGAAAACTGTAAATATCCCATTCCGAACAAGGAATCGCGAGGCATCATATACAAGTTTCATGTAGCCCCATGATTTGTTCCATTACACAGATTCTGTTGCATACCATTTTTGGGATGTAATAGAACAATTACATGAAATGGAATCAAAACAAAACTCCTGTTTTTAAACCAAAACTACTGGAATTAAGACCCTGCCTACCCTCTCTGGCGGTGTATTGAGCTTTCAGCTTTCAAAATAGATGGCGTTGCTAACGTTATACAAACTGGTGGATTCCAGCCATCAGGTTGGCAGAATTACTGGTTTGTTTAAACAATTGGGAGACTGGCGACAACGACCAGTAATCAGTAAAGGCAGCAAGCAAACTTTTTCCAAGAACTGATAGTGATAAGAAGTGTAGTGCCGGACCGTAAAGTGTGTAGGCGACCAGGTTGGACTAAACGTGGGAAGATATAACGTCAAGATACAATCACACTCTCGAGCAGAAAAATTAGCTTATCCATTCCAGCCAGCTAGACGTCCATTAAACTGTAGTACCACTTTTGAATTTTGAACCTTTTTGATGCCAAAGTTTTGTACTAGTTTTGTACCGTTTTGTACCACAAAGAAAAAGTTTTTTTTCCCATACCCGTTTTGAGTAATTAGCATATCAAAGTGAGTACTCCAGGTAAATGCGGTTGTACCCCTTTTGATTTTGAACTTTTTTTTGATGCCAAGGTTTTGTACTAGTTTTGTACCGTTTTGTAGCACAAATAAGTTGTGTACCTGTACCCATTTTGAGTAATTAGAATATCAAAGTGGTGACTCCTGGTTAATGCTGTTGTACCACTTTTGCATTTTTCTATGCCAAAGTTTTGTACTAGTTTTGTGCAGTTTTGTACCACAAAGAAAAAGTTTTGTACCCGTACCGGTTTTGAGTAGTTAGCATATCAAAGTGGTGACTCCAGGTTAATGCTATTGTACCACTTATTAATTATGAACTTTTTTGATGCCAAAGTTTTGTACTAGTTTTGTACCGTTTTGTACCACAAATAAAAAGTTTTGTACACGTACCTATTTTGAGTAATTAGCATATAAGTGGTGACTCCAGGTTAATGCTGTTGTAACACCTTTGAATTTTTTTCAAATAAATATCTGGTGAGGGTAGTGATAAATAATAATGTATACTTATTTATCAGAGAAAAAATTATTTAAGGGAAAATTAGAGATAACTTATTTTTGAAGATTTTGTCACTAACTATAATAACCTATACGAGAGAGTATGTACAGTAGCCCCAAGGCTTCTTTGGTGCTTACTGACAGCTCACAGCTGACTTCTGATAGCTTTAAAAAGTTACCAGACCAAACCACGTATCCCTACGCCGAACCAGATGATCTGCAAAAACATGTGTCTAGCAGCTGTCACTTTTGACAGTAAAAATTTAGGTATATACCTAAATGTTTACTGTCAGAAGTCAGCTGTGAGCTGTCAGTCAGCACCAAAGAAGTCATGGGGCTACTGTAGCTTACGATTTTGTCGTACCATTTATTTGAGTTTTTTAGTAAGCAGGTAAAATAAAAAAATAACTAAAATTTAATGTGCTAAATTTGGCCACTGTGCTTTGGTTAATTTTTAAAATCTAAAGGCTAAAGAGGCAATAACACATTTTAAAAGCAGTTTCATTTCGAAGACTAGAACAATTTTGACTATAAATATATATGTTATTTTTATTACTGATATCACCACGTCATACTACCTGTTCATGTTATACGCATATATGATAATCTAATTGGGTAGTAATGAGGAAAGAAGCATTTGCGAGGTTATCTACCAGCATTTTTATTTTAGAAGATGGGGAAACAATTTAGGAAAAACTACCCTCAATAGACCCGACCAGGATTTGCACCCAAAGGGCCCCGCTATCAGCAGGCCAAATTAACACTGTAGTGACACCTTAGACCACTCAGCCACTGAATTGGGTATCTGTTATTTAATACGGTGTTTACAGTTTTCAAACATCTATAGGATTTACACAATTTTCCAAAAATAAATGTTTTTGGGAATAGTTTTTTATCCTATTGGTAGAGTTTAACTTGAGTAAAATCTCCATGGTGTCAGCCTGCAAGCAGGCTATACCAATCGAGAGGCTGCCGTATGTTGGCGAAGATAGTGCCAACATTTTTAAGCTGAGGGTGCCATTTGGTTATCACAACGAGCCCTCAATACTTCTATCTCAGTTTTCTAGACTGAAGAGCTACTTATTCATTCAATTATCTCCTCATTTGTCCCCACGAGGTTGATTTTGGTTCCGTTCCAGACCCACTGCTTCACAGACAGAATTAGGGGCACTGGGGATCGAACCTGAGACATCAGGATCTGAAGCCAGTAGATCTGACCACTATACAACAGAGGTGGTTGGGTATCAAATACTTACTTAATTACTTACTTACTTACTTACTTTATTGCATAGGGAACACAAAAGTTCATTAACTTTAATGGTTTTAAATATATTTTCTTATCAATGGCTCAGTGGTCAATATTGCTAAAGTGCTATGACTAATCACTGAGTGCGTAAATTAATCAGCTTTAGTAACTTGACTAGTTCGATTCCCTGTTAGGTTGAAATTATTTAGTACAAGCGTGATACGAACTCGGCCAAGGCACAAGAGATTTTGAACAAATAATAAGTGCGTTACAGAGTTTTCGTAACATTTACTTTAAGCTAAGAGCTCTTATTTAAAACAAAAGTACTTGAAATATCAGAATAATCGCTACATTGTTATATAGAAATATTTATTTGTATCTTAATTTTGATATTATTTCTTCATTGAATAAAATAGTATCTCTACTCATCCATTGTACTTAAATTAGTAGATACAGATAGCCTAAGTTCCAATAATATGCATACCATTAAAAAAACTTACCCTTAACGACAAGCAGTTAAATAATAAATTATATCTTAGAGATTCTTTGTATGCCCTGTCTTCCATCGACCCATGCTTCATAAACTTATTATTCACAAGGATATTAAATAATATTTTGTAAATACTTCTCCACCTCAAAATTTATACAATCCATTGGATTTTGTTCGAAAGCAAAAAGGTCACATATTGTTAATTATATAAAAATTAATGACCGTGGGTACTTATTGTTCGAGACTCGATCCATTTCTTCCAAAACGAGCGCACAAACTGCGAGAATGCAACAGTTTCAAATTAAAAGTAATCACATTTAACAAGCTAATAAAATAAAATTAACATTTACACACCTTGACTACCAAAATCTTCGTTCATTAACTTTTTGAAAAATAACTTATTCCAAAGTCAAATTAGAGTCAAATTCTAGACTGTAAAATAAAAATTAGTATATAAAATTATACTGAGAACGTCTCCAAATTACATTTAGACCAAATTTTATTTAAAATAACTATGTTTGATATGAGCAGGAATGTTTATTTTTATTTGTTATAATAGTGGATTAAAAATTCAATGTACAGTAGTTTTCATATACTTTAAATATTAACACTTATTATTACAACGTGTAGTGCTCAATAAAGAGAAAACCCAAGAAAGAATGTAAGATAAGAGTGAAGAATTTTACATGTTTTACTGCCTCAGGGAAATAAGGGCTAATGTCATAAAACTTTGTGTATGGAGAAGCATGTGGTTTTTTCTTTGAAAATAATGTATCACTAGAGTAATACTCTCATTGAAGTAAGTAGGAACCAACTATATTTATTCTCACAGCAGGAAGACTTTGTGAGTATTTTAGTTACTGAATATATTAAGATGTTTATATTTAACTACGCAAATTTTCATAATTGGACATTGGCCCTTCTTATCCTAATGCACATGGTTTTAATGTTTCTTTGACTCAAGAAGGTCACAGAGATTAGTTTAACCCTCCACTGCCGCCTGCATTCCAATACAGCAGGTTAGCAAACGCTTGCAAAATGAAACTAGCTTGTAAATGGGTAATGATCATACTAACGGCACCTATTATCAGCTAAGACAACTAGTTGCAGAAGGAAAAGTTGTATTTAAAACCATGTATTTTGACTAGAGTGTCGACTTGGGAGTCGTTAGAGCTCAATATCGTCGTGATTATTGAAGCTAACCCAAATTAAAAAATATGTCTAAAAAGAAAAAGAAATTATTCATTAAATAATATGTTATAAACAAACAGTCTCGCTTAATTGTACAAAGAAAATAAATAAATCAATTAATAATTTTTGTTTTCCCATTTAAAATGCATTTAAATGGAAACATTTTAATGAAAATATTTCAACAACTATTTTTAGCATTGTTTGAAAATTCCATAAGAATTATGAAAGATGCCCAAATATGTTACTAAAATAAATAAAAAACAACAATGTTGAATTATTAAATATTAACAAAAATATATATTTTTGTTTAGAACCGTGCATTTATGGGTAGGCAGAGCCTTAACTTGGATTAAGGACAAAGCAAAAAATTCCATGTTTGTAATTATATAGCCCCTACCTAGGATTTTCTCAATACCTATTTTATTAGATTGATTGATTGATTATAATATTATGAGTCATTTAAAACCTTAGATTTATGTTGGATAACAATAATATTAAATTTCCAATCACCTTGTTTTTCTGAACTAAAATAATGACCAAAACACTAGGTAAATAGCTCACAATTGTTAGACGGATTTTTAGGTATGTGTCTTTCTAGGAGGACATTAGTTCACATTTATAATGGTATAATTAGAGGGATTCATTGATACTCAGAAAGACTATTATTTATATTTACACGCAATGCTACGTCTGGCACATGTGTAGTGGCTATCAATAACTTATATTAATTTAAATCAAAAGCATTATTGGTATTTTGTGTATTTTATGTGAACTTTACGAAAACTTTGATTATATCAATACACTAATTAAAAACTAGTATAATACTATGAAAATCATAGCTTTAGTCCCCCATCCAACAACTAACAAATAAATAATCTTTGACCAAGCCGGAATGGAACCTGGAACGCTATATTAATTTGGCACATGTGCTATCGATTATGGAATGGTGTTTAATTCATGCCAGTGAATTCGGTCAAGATTCGAACATTTACCTGATTAGGAACGGGGAAACAGTGTATATTGCCTTGGAACAATCGACTACCACTGAAAGTGGTTTGTTTCTTCACCCAAAATTATATTATGGTATATAATAGATTGTTGTTCCACATTAAATTTATTATAATTGTCTATATAATTGGGGCAGAATTCAGTCTATTGAACTACTTAAACAAATACGTATATTTCGTTTTCAAATTAATCTAAAGTTAACTTAATGTTTGACGAGTAGTCAATATTATCAATGGGGGAATGCTAGGCCTCCACCGTGGTTCGAATTCCACGTTAAATTGTCGGTCCTCCATTTCATCTCACAATCACCCTACCATCACACATGAGCTTCAGTGCGTATAACCCGAACGGGTAGTAAGACGCGGTGCTAATAATAATACTAATAATAATAATAATAATAATAATAATAATAATAATAATAATAATATAATAAAAATAATATCAATGTTTATATAAATTGGGTGAACGAACATCACTCTAGTGTGTAAATCTAGTTTCACACTATGCAAATTCAAAACGCCATCATACATAAATTAAAGGTGCTATTGACCCGTATTTTTTTCATAAATAAATGTGAACTATTCTTATAATTTGTTCATCATAATTTATCCATGTAAAATAAAAACAAAAACAGGTTTCTAAAGGGAAATCTTTTAATGTTTTTCTATCTTTAAATATTTCAAGAGGTATATTATATATATAAAAATTAAACCTTGTATTAAAAATATACATTTAAGACATTGAAGGTGTTATTCATTATTATAGCTGCATCCACCTTAACATTTTCAACTTTCTCACATCATTTAAATGATACTTATGACGTATTGTAAATGTATTTAGAAACTCTTGAAACTTAAACACAATTATTATAATGTTCATATTTAATATAAAATAAGTGGATTTTTCTTCTTATCGATATTGCTTGCATTATACGCTTAAGTGATTGTTATATAGTATATCATGATAATGTCATTGAAATAATGATGGTCATTTTAAGCTATAAGATATCATCTACGCTGGGTAAGAAAGGAGAGCGCTTCTGGGGAAACCTATGTGTTAAAAAATATGGCAAGTGTCAATAAGATCATCTACCGCAATTTAAGAGTGTAACGGTATTTATCTGCCCTTGATTTGTTCTATTAAGGTGTGGTTGATAAGAAAGATTAATGGTGCGATCCATCAAGGTTAAACTGCTATTTTTCAGGTTAAACAAAGTTTACATATAGTGGAGTTAGGTAATTGATAATCTGACATCAAATTAGGGTCATGGTGGTTCTATAAGTTGTTTTAGTCTTCATCCTCAACGCAGAGGCCACTAAACCCAAAATGCATGTTTATATATGTAGTACACTATATACGTAAAAATATAATACATAAAATATATTTAGTAAGAACACTCTAGGATCATCGGTATCCAACAGTAACTAAATTTCTAAATATCTAAAAGCTATATTAATGAAGTAGTTTGTCTCAAAATATTTGTTTGAATTATATCCTAACAGGTTTGTAGATGTTTAAGCAAATAAAATTGAAACTGAAAAAATTATTTCCAAAATAATCAAATTTACTTACTAGTGAAATGTATGCACCTTTTTGGCACTGAACGACTACTAGAACCTTGGCCTCATATTTAAAATGTAAAATATCCCTCTACTTTCTTGTTAGATTACTGCGGCCACTGCTTGGAATCCACTGCTTATGTCCATAAATGAGCTCTCATTTATTAATAGGTTAAGTAATTCAATCTGTACAGGTCACAATTACAGATGGTGTCAACAGCTTTATATTAAAATTAATACTATATTAAATTGTTTTTAAAATTGACAAGAAAAAATATTTTGGAACTTCATAAAAAATACTTCTTACTAGGCCTATATGAATATGAAGGTACAAATTCAGGTTTATCTTTGTCATATGTGTCTTATAGATAAAACATATTTTTATATAGTTCATAGAATTGCGTGTAAATATTTAAAAGTTGAATAAAGTTTAGTATATTGAGAGCATTGGTATTCGAACTTTATGCTAATGGTATATATAAATCTTGCCATTCAATTTTAATAATCAAATTGCTCTTATCACAATATGTGTAAAGTTTTAGAAGCTCAGATTTCTAGAAGCAAAGTTACTTGCCAAGAAAAAAGATCACATGTATTCATATAATGATGAAACTTCTCGACTAACTGTGGCCTAGCTACAAAACATTTCCATTAGCCTTACAATAGACCATATATTTATATGCATAATGGGTAATTAATCTTAAAACAATAAATTGTTTCCTTAAAAACTTGAAACAGCTTGTTTTAATAAAAATAAAATTATATCCTAGGAATAAATTATTTTAAGATCATGAAACACACATTTGTGGACACATGGACAAATGCGTTGGTCAAGTCTTGTAAATCTTGTTTGTGTGATGGTTATGTACTGAGGTAATTTTCTTGCGTCTAAAGGGTTGTCCATTCTCCCTTTTTGAGAAAACGTGTACACATTCTCTAAATTCTACCTTTAGAATGCTTAGAACATAATTGCGAAGATGCTGAGAGCCCAAATGTATAGTAAAATGGGAAGTAAAAACTATATTTAATGGAATTAAACTAACTATGGTGAAAAACCATCGGGAATAGGAGATTAGAAAATATATAATTATGTATTCTATTCTCTCAATTTTGAAAATAATTTATATGAATTATTATTAGTTCATCGGTATAGCTAGTATCTATCAAAAATGACAGCTACCGATCACGTGATCTCACTAAAAATTATATCAAAGTTAAAGAATCTTTCGTCACTCCAACTTTTTCTCGTGTTCTTTAAAAACACATTCTTTATCTCTCGATATTGCCTCTTTGACATTTACATTTTATTTTTTTATTCAAACTATCTTCTTCCAATTGTGAAATTTTCTATTCTTTCAACTTTTAGCATTTTAACTTTAGTTCGTTAAATAAAACTAAAGTTAACTAATATAAATTATTTCTAATGTTCGTGTTAATATTCCAACAAATAAGATAATAATGTGTTTTATGATTATTAGATACTTCTACAGTAATGAGCCAGGTTCCGTAGTTGAAGGGGTCTCTTTAAGATGACTTGAATACCCCCCAAAAAATGTAATATTTATTTACTTTATTCAGTAGCACTATAAAGTCAACTATTATCGGGTGTACAACCAACTCTAATGGCGTTTGTTAAAAAAAACCAGTAACTTTAATATAAATTGAAGACTATGGGCTTAGTAGCATTAGTTGACAATATTTTATTAGGACTGTATGCACAGAAGATATACATTATCAAATTGAAATTGAAACTATAAAACTAGATATTGATGTTTTGAAAAAAAATTGTAATGGTTTTAGTGAAATATACGAGAAGTTTATACATTTATTCATAGTACATATAATATACCACATGGACTCAAAATATATATTATATTTTAAATATGTACTTATACAAAACATTTTCTGAAATGAGTTTTATATTGGTTGATAACATTAACTATTTACATAACAAGTGCGCATGTGAATGCTCATAGAATATTTGTTTGCTACTCATGATTACTCCAGTTCAAGTTTTTCTACCGAATCAATGAACATCAAAACACAGGTTGAAAATAAATGTAATTACGAAATTGTCCGTATAGAAAGAATCACATTACTTTTTATTTTAAAATCTATTAAATCAAGTACAAAAATATCCCATTCATAGGGATAGATTGTTAGAAACAACTAATGAAGCGTCTGCCTTCTGAGAAGAGCATTAAGAACAGAGTAAAATACGGCTCTCCTCTGGCAATTATATATATATATATATAACACATACATATATATATATATATATATAATACATATACTACCCGTTCGATTTATACGCCTATCTACTAAATACACTAATGTCTTAGGAACGAGAAGGTTTAATTTAGACGAAGTGCACCCGCATTTGCATGAAAAGTGAGAGTGGAAAATCACTGAACCCTTATCTACCCGTTTTCGGAGGTCTAATATAGTACGAGAGTAACCAATTAAACTATGCAATCACCAAAGCGGGCGAGTTGTCCTGTTGTTTTCGTCCAACTGAAATGCGTGTAACTATTAAAATATCATGTAACATTAGGCCTATAGTGTTATTAATAAAACGTTTATATATAAAATCCCATAATTTAGCTTATCCACCTAAATACATTTGTATCTTGACAGTAATACTATTTTATATTGACAGAAATTATACTTATATATTATTAAGCCAAAATTATCGTCTCATTGCAGTTATATTAAATAGTTCAAGCACGATTTATTCCCGGTAAAGTGGCACTATTAAGAAAAATTAAAGAAAATAAGGGTGTATTTAGCACTAAAATTACAAAACAATTATTAATATGTGAAATGGGAGAGGAAGCAATAAGACAATTTTGTAGTTTTGTAGTGAGTGTACCCACATTTGATAGTACAGACGGGACATGAACTTGTGTTAATTAGTTTACTCATGAGAGGCCAACTTCACGGTAGACTCCACGCTTGTAAAAAATATCTTATTTTTATAATTGCAATCGTTTGTTCCAGTTTTTTCAATAAAAATTTCCACATTTTCCGTTTCGGTATGGTCGATATGGTTACATTGGGGAGAGGGGTTCCTTCCCACTAGCCTCCCCAACCCCCATTACCCCCCCCCCCCCCCCCCCCCCAGCAAACACACAATTTTAAAATATACCTTTCTATGGTTGAGATAGTTTGTTCCGGATTGTTCAATACATATTTTCGTTTGTTCCATTTTGATACGCCCACAAATGATACATTTACATTGAACGTCCGTGAACTCGCCCTTCTCTTTTAAAAACCAATGTTTGTATGATAACAATCGTCTTTTCTCCGTTTTACCTGGTTTGACCAGTAAAAAAAGTAAATAGATTATTTCCCTTTTGATACGCTCACAAATGATATGTTTACTTTGGACAGCCAGGAAGTTGCCTCTCCCTTTTTACCTAAAAACTTTTCAAAAAATTATATTTTTTTGATTTCAATAGTTGGTTTTCTTTGTTCCGGAATGTTCCTAGAAAGATTAGTTGGTTCCATGTTTTTACGCCCATGTATGTTTGCAATGTACTACGTCTGCAAAGTTTACCTCCCCACCTCTCCCAATCTCCCAAAGACACACTATTAAAAATCAATGTGTTTAAGATTGCAATCGTTTGTTCTTCATTTGTTTTGGATGGTTCCTCCCAAAAAATAAGCACGTTTTATTTTGGCAGGACCATACATGATAAATAAACATTTGGAGCGCTGTTTGACCGCTTTATGGCAACTACATTCCCCACATACCAGTACATATACTTATTTGAACAATGAAATTTTATTTTTGCAATCAATAATAATCTTTCTGAGCTTTTTTGGGAATTTTTTCAAACAATTTTGGTTAATTCTTTTTGTACAGCCTCAAATATTTTTTTTAGTATTAACTCTATCCCCTTCTTTAAAAAATTGAACATTTTTGGTTTATAGTTTTTTCTTAATTTGTTAGAATGCTTCTTAATATGTCTATCTTAATTTAGTTCTGAATCGCTTGAAAAATAAAGTGTTTGTTTCATGTTGATGCTTTTAAAATTATTTTATTTTTATCACTAGGATAAGCACCATTTCCACATTTCAACTAGTTAAATAACAACATTTATATTTTTTTATTTTATAGCTTTTTTAGTTTGCTCCAGATTATTGTGCATCAATTTTTAGTTTGTTCGTTCTTATATATTTTACAAATGCTAAATAAACTTGTGTTACTAGTGATGATGATGGCCTTGTGTGTGTATGTGACCTGTATGATCACACAAGGTGTTAAGTAAAGAAGGTGTCACCCTCTATGTCTATAGTATGGACAATATTGTCTTGGATTAACACACAATTCACAATAGAACAATAAAGAGGCTAAGCAACAAGTCAGAAATATATAAACTGGGGAATCTGGTTTACATCTTACTGCATGCCATAAAATTCAGTCAAGAATAATATCTTTATATACCTCACTACCCAATTTCTGAGATCTTACCTCCCTATCCAGTGAGCTCCTGAAGCGTTGAAATCACACCCTCCTTTAGTTTGCTACTATTAATATTATTATATAGTAAGTAGTATCTTTGACCACAAAGCGGCATTATGGATGAAATGTCATTTATTCCTATTCTACCACTTGCGAAGTAGACTAAGAAACTCCTTAACAATGAAAATGATTTATTCAAATTAATCAAAGTTTTAGTAATGGGCTACAGACCTAGATTGCTATAAAAGTACCTATAGAATGCCCTAAAATTAAAAGAATAAAACAAATTTACAAAAATCAACTAGGAATTCTAACAATAAATCTAAATGAGCGCACACGATTAAATCAAACTCGTACTTTAGAGATAAAAACTAGAAAATAGATATGCAATTAAAGTCTTTTAACAACCAAACTCTTGCATTCTATTAAAAATGGCATTTATTTTTAAAAATCTTTTTAAAAAAAAATCCCATCCCTAATCAACTTTTCACCACTTAGTTGCAGCGTCTCATCGGCAATATGTACGTTACAGACATGATAATCAAGGAGGATACACAGTTAATCTTCAACATTATCTATTTATTCCAACAATTGTTTGATTAAAAAATATGTAATAAAAATATGTAAAATATGCAATTGTAAAATATGTATAGCATTTAAGAATATACCAATTTAACATAGGTGTCTGGAAATTATTCAAAAATGCTTAAGAATTAATCCTAGAGGATGCAAACAAAGAAAATATTACCTAAACTCTAAAAATACAAAAGTTGATTAAAAATTATCTATAAAAAAGTGCACACAACCGGGGGATTATGAACAGAATTGATGTACAAATGATCATTGTCTGGAATGCAAAAAAAAGAAAGTCTTTTCATCAAAATTTGGTCCCTGCTTATTTGTCGATTAATCTTCAAATTAAAAATAATTTGAACATTATTTATTTAAAATATTCTGAATAAACTTATTGTAAGATTTATAAACAAACATTATTCACTGATTAATCATGCAATATATTTTGTATTTATAATCTAAATATAACTATGTTTAATAATGTTAATATTTATTTGGTAAGGATTAATAGATAATAAGCTTATATCTTCTTAATTACTATTTTTGGTTCTTTTCTCCTTATTTTATATAAGCTTAAGTCTTCTATGACGAACGCATGTTTCAGTGATGTGACACCATCTTCAGGTCTTATTTGTAATAAAATATGATTTATTTTAATCTATACTATTGGAAAGTTTGTGAATTTTTGGGGTGTTATATGTAAGAATCTACTCAGGAGAATAAGGTTAGCATTTCTTTAAAATTAGTTTCACAAGTGCCAGGCCTCCACCGTGGTTCGGATTCCACGTTAAACTGTAGGTCCTTCATTTCATCTCATAATCACCCTACCATTACACATTAGCGTAAGAGCGTATAACCCGAACGGGTAGTAAGACGTGGTGCTAATAATAAAAGTTTCACAAGGTTCACGGTAATATGTAACACTAAACTAAATCTCATTCTATTTTCTATTTCTTCCGTTTTTCTCGTGTGTGACTTCTCTCCCTAATCTCTACCCTTTATTATTCCTAGCTTTCTACGCTCTGTAAAACCTTCCATCCCCAAGTTTTTCTTCTTCTATAATGATCAATGGACTTATATTTTCCCTACTATCACATTATCAAAGTCATGAATACGTGGTTTAACCATTTCTTTTCCCCACGTTCCTATTAAATAAATATATTTCAACTTATTATATATTCCTTAGCTGTTTTTCTCCCAGTATGGCTTTTTAACTAGGTATAAATTGTTTATGCTAAAGGTTTGGTTTGGAGTATCAGAATGGGTTAAACTTAGATCAAAGTGTAATTGAGGCTGTAGCTTTTACAGCTAAGAATAAACGAATGTAGGCCTGTGTGTAGAGTTTAACATCGAATAAAGTCAGTTTTAAAACATATTCTCATACAATCAGCCTGTTCAAAAAGTGCACAATAAGTACGCCTTTTATTGAAATGTCTCAATTACTTCTTTTTAAACACTAACCCAACAAAGTTAACACGATGTAATGTTTATGAATTGTCTTGTCTTAGTAGTAGGTAGCTTATAGGCATTATAAAGTTACTGCATTATTTTTGTAAATTTTATTTTAGTTGAAAAAACCTCGATTATTAAACATAAAATTATTTGACCGCAATATTATGAAAATACAAGCTGGAAGGGAACGTGTAGGGAATTTTGTGCTATATTTTTATTATGATTGTCAATTAGTTTCAAAATAAATTAGGGACATAAAAGCACACATACAAGCAAATCTCTTTTAACTTTCGAATAAGTAAAAGTATAAACAAAATCTAATAAAAAAAATGCTGTTAGCTAAATCAAATAAGTTCAAATATAATTATGTTGTGGATCTACAGTAGATCCAGAGCGAGTATTAACTTCGTCAGAGGGCGAAGGAAATATTTGTGACAGGTGGAATGCAAAGACCACTAATGAATCCTCACTAAATCTATTCGACGGAAAGGTATTTACAGAGTTGACAATGATTGTGTTAAGAGTTAGTTTAGGAAGCTTTGTAAATACAACGCTTGCAATAGAGGTGACGAATGGATGTATGGAAATAGAGTCAGCAATGGCTTGTTTACCTTTCTCAGAGCAGTAAATTGGATCTCAACTATGTAGTGGAGTGTAAGTAAACTGAGCCTAAACTACATAGTATAAAAGAAAACCTATGGTAGAAATGACTAAATTGAGTAACCACATTAAAACAAAGTTTTATTTGGTCAAAGCAGTTTTTTTTTTAAATTTTAACAAGCATAAGGCATATATAATATTAGCCATTAAGGAACTAAGCTTAACTAAATATATGTGAATGTGACTGAAATAACCAAATGTAATTGGATAATCGAACTAGAATATATCCCGGTATCTAGGCCTATAAGTTATTGTGTTCTACTAGATAAAAGGCAACAAGGAAAAACCAATCATGATGATTATAAATACAAATATTTAACAAATTGTACTTAAATCTTTTCAAGTCTTTTTTAGAGTAGCTGCATGGTGTTTTACTATCCAGCCGGGCTTCTCTTGTAGTCTCCTTTTGATCCTTAAGGGGAAAAGGACGGCATACAACATTACAAATACATAAAAAAAAGGTTGATTCAGAATGCGCTGTCATGACTTTATTTTACGGGTTTCCTCTGTTGCCTATACTTCCCCACTTGCCAATAGAGCCATAGACCAGTAGAGGAAACTTTGGCTATTTGTTATGCGAGTTACAGGTTGTTTTCACAGACACTTATCCTCGTTGCATGAACTTAATATTGCATGACTTGGTACCTTTGATTTAGTTGTACAAAATCCATGGTTTAAGTTGGCTGTAGCCCGAATCAGGATGTCCACCTTGACAGAAGCGCCAAGCTAGGTCACCTGTGAAAGGGCTGTATTGCTTTGTGAGTTACAGGCAGCATTCGCTAACCCTTATCCTCATGGAATGAGGTGAAACAGTGAATGGGTGAAACTATAATCTATTTCCCAATACACTTAAGGAATGATGGAAATGATTGTGAAGTTGTGAGTAATTTTTTGAAGTTATACTTCTTTAGGCGTGTTATGAAAAAATTATGAGAGTGAAATTTTAAGATGCGCGCGCATCACTCTAACACAAAAGTAACATGTTGAAGTTAAACCACTCATTAAGTCTTGAAAAAAAAAACTACCAACAAAATATAAATAGAACCTCTGTTAGTCGCGCATGTTGGTACGCTCGTCGCCTCTGATCACTGTTTTCATATATATAATATTTATCCACATGTTTCTAGTTTCTACATTCACAACACGTGTTCTAGTTTCATACAAGTGCGAATTATATATGTGCTAATAAATTATATTCAGTAGTGATTTAAATTGAATATTTTGAATAATATTATTTACTATTCGTAAATATTAGTGAAAAAAATTGTGCTTATAGACTTTTTCAAGTGCTCCAATATAATTGAGGTTAACAATCCGTATGTATTATTTATTGATATAAATTAAAAATATTATATTTTTTTGTATTTATTTATATTATTAGTTTAAAGTTTAAGTTCCATTAATAAAACATTAATGTTTATAGAAACTTTAAAACTTATTTTTAAGTTATACTAACTGCCATATTTAGTGACGAGATGTCTTTGGACTTGGAGGAATACAAACCTCTTTGGATCTAAACGAAGATTACACAGTTCGTAGTTTTGTTTTGTAATACTGCAAGAAATGCCATTGCGTTGTTTGAATGTAAAAATCCAACAATAAAAGCTACGTAATTGTTTTGTTACCACTGTCTAAATTGAAACAAATTTTGTGCTTGACATACGTTTTGTTATTTTAATTAATTCATTATTAATTGGAGTACAGTTATGTAACTAATTGTATTTTAAGCCAATACAATAATATGCCGCCATTTAAATTTATTGAAGTGACAATCATGATTTAATAGTTGCGCCTACTCTTGAGTGGTGGCAAATAAAAGGCGCAACTTTGCTCTCAAATTGCGCCTGCTCCTTTTAGTGAATAGGGATTTGGAACATATTTCAAACTTGCGATGGTGCAACTATTTGCTCCCTTTGGTGAATCCAGGCCCAGTCGTGATTTAAATTGAATATTTGATTAATATTATTTACTATTCGTATATATTAGTGAAAAAAATTGTGCTTATAGACTTTTTCAAGTGCTCCAATATAATTGAGGTTAACTATCCGTATGTATTATTTATTGATATAAATTAAAATATTATTATTTAACATAATTAATACTAAATATTATTAAATTATTTTTTATTTTTTAATGATGCCAAAGAAGAATAACTTCTCACGCGCGTACATAAGTACACACACCCATTTTTTATTATTTCTTTTTCCTCTGTCTCTCTACTCCAGCCTTGGGTGTTTGTAAGGTCTTTGTTCGTGTGTATCGTAGTTTCCCAATGCGTTTATGATGGAATTCTCGTGTTCCGCACTCTGTTTATATATTTTTTTTCTTCTTTCCTTAAATATTTCAGAAAGTGTTTAACTGTTGGTCATTGCGTGAAGGTGGTCAGTTCTTATTCTTAGATCTGTTCCAGTTATGAGTCTGAGTACTTTGTTCTGTACTGTTTGTAGCTTGTTGGTGGGGTCTTTGCTGCGTAGCCCCATCCTACGAAGCCGTAGAGGATAATGGGCTGAATTACACACTTGTAGATGGTTATATTTACTTGTTGGCTGAGTTGATGTCCTTTGAGGATTGGGTAGAATTGATTGAATATTGCAGTAGCATTTTTCTTAGTTTTGTCAATGTGTTTTGTTCAGGTAAGTTTTTTATCTATGGTTATTCCCAGGTATTTGGAGTCGTTTTGGAATGGTATTTCCTCTTGGAAGAGGGTGAAGTTTTCAGGTGGTAATAGTCTTCTCCTTGTTACTACCAGAGCCGTGGACCTTGCAGTCTTAACTTTTAGTATCCATTTTGCAGGCCAGGTCTCAAGTGTTTTGACTATCCCTATTCAGAAGGGTACATTATAAATGAAGTTGAACAACTAGATTTGGACATCATATCATGGGCTCGATTCACTTCTTTTGAATTCATTCTTAAACATTATTTAATATTTAACTATATGAATAAAAGAATACAGTATATTTGTTTTTAAATTGAATACTTTTTTGTATAATATTTGCATATATTTTTGTTGTCGTATTGGATTTTAATATTCTTGAATAAAATTATATCACTGTAATTGTAACTCTTTGATATAATCAAGATGATTTTATCGGTAACTTACATAATGGTTAGAAAATAAATTTAATATTTAAAATAATTTAAAAAAAACCGGTTGCTCTAGGAATCGTGATGTTTATTATTTAGCACCGCGTTTTACTAACCGTTCGGGTTATACGCTTTAAGTACTAATTACGCTAATGGATTAGGAATTGGGAAGGTTGAATTAGATGAAGTGAGCCCACAGTTGCGTGGAGGGAGAGTGTAAAAACACTTAGGACCCTTCCCCCACCCTCAGTTCACCCGACCGAGATTTGAACCTCGATCTCCCCATGCTCAGCAGTCGAGCTCAACACGACTAGCGCGTTAACCAACTACGCCACCGAAGCGGGTGAATCGTAATGAAACCGGGACTGGGACATAAATTGTAAGAAGTAATACGAGGTCAGAATTTAAATATTTTAATTTTCCAAGAAAACAAAAGGAATTTTCTAGAAAATAATTCTCATGGTAATAATATAAGTCTGAGTGTACAGGTATTTTTATGGAAAAGAGTACTACTTTTTCCTTCTTGCATAAACCAACTTTAAACTACAAAATATGGATGCTAGAACACGATTGAACTATATAATTTTCATAACATTGATTTGAAAGAGAAGTTGGATTAATCTTTATAAGCACTTAAATGTCTTATTTAATTCAAAACGCTGTATAAAATAAAATGTATGTATATCATTTCATGGCGACATGATATTTTCATTGCTAGGACTAAGTTTAAATTAAGTTGCACAGTTGTTTATAGTATGTTTAATACTTTCCCTCTTCAATACTTTAAGGTATGATACAGAGCCCTGCTAATTCAGACAAAGCATAAAAGTATATTAAAATATTATAATTATATCACGGGTCCACAAACGATTTCTAAATTCTATTTTCAAAAGGGTTTAATTTTGGGTACCTACACTCATATTTTTATAAATCTAAATAATATAAAATATATATTTTAACAGTGGCAAGCATATATTTAATTCAACCTCTTTTACTCATTTTATTGGGCACGAGGACTAAGGCTTCAGTCTCATGCAGACTGGTTATGGGAAGGTTGAATCCCCAAAAGGTGGGCTGACAAGATATTTTATTAATT